>VNWY01000198.1:0-67624 GCA_009869845.1 Pseudachorutes palmiensis | reverse complement strand
TGGAACATTTTCTTGTTAATTTTCATTTGGAGATGGGAATTTCTTTGTTTACAAATTCGTGACACTAAAGTCACAGGAAATAGACGTTACACGAATGTGGCTGCAGCGTGGAATGTCACAAAAAAAACAACGTTGAATCCATGTCGCAAAAACAGGAACCTAATGTGGATTGCAAGTTACGCAGCAACTTTCTTTCCACGTTGCTCCGAAAGTTATTTCAATGTGATTGAAAAGTTTACAACTGACATCACACAGAATCCACATTGATCACGTTATAGTGATATGGGTTTGATGTTGATTTCTACCTGGGACAGACGATGGTGCACAGTTGGATCCTTTGTAGATGGGATTTCATCCTTTTTCCTCTGAAGATTCCATTAATGAAGATGCAATGCTGGAAATTAATAGTGCTGCAAACTTATACTTTGATTTTTAATTGATTGATTTTGATACAATGTAGTAAAATCCGTGTCTGGATCGTATAGGGATGGAAATGGGGTTTGATTTCATGCGTAAAAGCTCGGAAAATGATCGTTGGGTTCTGAGACATGGACCTTCTAGCTCAAATGACATAACTCTATGACAAATTAGTCAAATTAGAAGGATTAGATTAAAGTCAAGTAATCCCAGCCAATCGGAGTGGATTCTCTGGAGAAAGTGCGTCAGAATCCAGTAAAAGTCAACCCCTGAATTTTGAAGTTAAATCCAATTGTAGTTTATTTTTGACTTAAAATAAAATTGGTTTCATAAACAAATGGATTGGAATGTTGACTCACCCTCCGTTGACTGAAACGAGATATCCTTTGTCTAGCTTTAATTTGTCAATTAGTTCTTTGCTGATAACATTTTAACACTTCAAGTTCCTAAGAGTGGAGCCAAGGAATATTCCCGAACGAAGACATCAACACGTCTCCACTGCCACTGCTTCCAACCCCCCTCCCCGGTAAAACAATAAAAATGATAAGAAAATCGCTTACTCAGTCCTTGGTCCTTATTCATTTTCTTCTCCTTTGGTCATTCAGCTTCTGTTTCTTCATTTAGAAACATGTTCAGCAAGCTCTTCAAGCCTCGTGACCGCGTCGAAAACGAAGTGGGGCAGCCAGCCACCGCTGTCCAGCCAGCCACCGCTATCCCGGCCATGGTGAGAACCAGGCGTCATGGCGTTGTCACTAGACCAAACCATCCGGCGCAAGGGCCCTGCATTGTGACCAGAGGCAAGGCCTACTTGGGTCAGGATGACCCTTCCAGCGGCAGAGGGGAACCTGACCCTTTGGATTGCCCTATCGATGAAGTCTTGACTGCTGTGAGGGTCAACTACAGCGACGCCTCGTGCAGCAATGCGTAAGTCCAATTCAATTCATCCAATTTTTTGAATTTATTGACTGTCTAGACTCTCTCCGACAGGTTCAGAGTGTCTCAGCCGATTAAGCTGACAGGGCTCTTCTTCTACGGCCCTTGGTATGATGACGCAGGGGCTCACCCTTCTGACGTGTTTTACGACATACACGCAAGCATCTTGATGGGACTTAGCCCTGATAACGTTGTCGTCTCTGAACACCGTGCACGCGTGCGCCCGGATGACTCGAATCTCCTGAAGTTCCGCTTCGAAGAGGATGATCCCATCTACATTCTCCCAGCGTTGTGGTACACTGTGGACTTTACCCTCAAAGTAAGTTACAAAGGTTTAGATTTAATAATCATTCGACCATTCCACTCCATCTCGAGTTCCAAATATTCTTCACTTGCCTTCATAGGGACAGTAAGGATAAACTTTTTCATCACTGCAATGAGAAAAAACTTCTTTTTTTATTATTTTTGTTACCCATTATTTCTATAAACTTTCATTTTAGGTTTTCAATTAAAAACTCACCTTCTTCTTTGATCCTAAGGTGAATTTGACTTTGATTTGTTACTGCAGGGTCCTTCAACTCGGCGGATTAAAGGGCCGGAACTGGAAGCTGACGTGGAAGTTCCTTTGCATGGGATCATCCACTTTGACTTCCTTCATGGGTCTGCCCAGATGCCGCACATGGAGTTCTGGACAGTCGCTGGAGATGAAATGGATGCTGCCCTGGAACAGTGGCAGCTCATGGACCAAAAGCTGAAGATCCACAAACGCAGAACCGCTTTGGGGGCACTCATCGACTGGGCCCTATCCTTCTTCTCTTAAATATTTGACATCAAAAAGCTTCCAAATTATAATTTTCAAAAGTAGTAAAATTGTAGTAATTGTGGAGTAATTGTTCTCGATTTGTTGGAAACTTTACTTTAGTTTTTAAGTGTAAACGTGAGCTCTTATTTTTGGAATTTGAACAGATACGATGTGGTTATAGGAGGGAAGGCTTCAAATGTGGACGACTTGCTCACTACAAAAAAACAAACAAAGGTTAACCTTTGACCTTGACTTATTCGAAATGATAATCGTACCTTTCCCTTCTGGTGGAGCTCCGGTTAGGACTTCCATGTTCAACATCCAGTGCAGTCCCTAGGATCAACAAACCCAAAAGTTGGAGTGGCAAGTCAGGTGTTAAACCTTGAGGAAATCAATTATTTTTAATACCGGAAGTGTTTGGGGTAAAAAGCGGTGACGAAGGGGCCAGTTTGGTTGCTTGTGGCTCTGCCAGCAGAAGACGAGATTTGATTTCCCGATCTCGATACACGCGTGAGGCTTGAGAGTACAGAAGCTCGTCTTGAACAAGTTTTCTTGCTTCACGCTCCCTTTTGAGGTCAATGTGCATTCTGAAGTTTGTGTCTTCCAGCTGGGCCAATTTGTTCTGGAGATCTGCCTTGTCATACACGGGCGCAAGCGCAGAGTCCTTTCCTTCAGATTTGAGAGTAGCAGTGAGCTCAACGTTGTGTTTCAGTACACTGGAAAGCTTCAACTGGAGTCCATCCCGTTCTTCCAACAACTGGAATAGGAAAAATAATTTCTCACGTAAAAAATCTTATCTTATTCAAAGGAAAAATCTTATTTCATACCCGTGTGATTTCCAGGGTGAGTTGGACACATCGTTTGTCTCTCTCGTCAAGGGCGTAGACAAGTCGCAAAATCTCATCCTGCAACTTCCCGATTTTCGGATTATCGTAAAAACCATCATCACCGCTGTTGAGTACGCTCAACTCCTCTTGGTATTTGATGTTCAGGAGCTCCAGTTGTTTAACCCAGTTCTTTAGCATAAAAGTCTCTTCGAATGCCTTGATTTCCGATTCCTCAATCTCTGAAATCTTGGACTGGAGAAGTTCCATCTTCCTTTCCTTCCGATTGTTGATTTCGTTCAGAGTTCGAATTTCTTCTTCCAACTGCTGGATCCTTTTAACGTTATGAGCCTCATCTGATTTTTCCTTTGGCACTGGTTTGGACAAAAATTCTGCCAGTGCTGCTTCTGCAAGAGACCAACGAGACTGCGAGGATTCCACTGCCAACTCCAATTCTTGAACATTTCTTCTGACTTTCTCCAGTTCTGCTTCCAGCTTCAAATGAATGTTATCCTTTTCCCTTAACTCATCTGCATGTAAATGACTTTGAAGCAACAGCGTTTCCTTTTCTACCCTCACTCGAGATACTTCTGTCTGAAGCTTCTCATTGTCTCCTTTCAATTTGGCCAGTGACTCTCCTTCCTTGGTCATCAAAGTAATCGTCCTTTTTAGTTCTTCACTCAGTGAACTGATTTGTTGCTGGAATTGCAGGATTTCAGACTCACGTAGCATTTCATCTTCTCGCACCTTGCTTTCGTATTCTTCCTTTGAACGCTTCTTCGAGGATTCCAGTAATTGAGTCACTCGGATGTTCTCTTTGCACAAGCGTGTCACCTCTTGGGCTTGAATTTCCACCTGACTGGATAGTTCAGAGTAATGTCCAAGCTTTGCATTAAGCTCGTGTTGATTTAGGATAAAGTACTCGTTTTCCTTCAATGTTTTTCTTAGTTGCCTTCCTTCCGCTTCTGAACTCTCCAACTGAAGCTTGCAATCCAACAATTCCTTGTCCAATTTCTCCAGTTTGGCTGGATAGGCAAAGTCAATGCCACTCAAAGTCCGCTCCAACTGGATCAACTCCTCTTGCAACCGAGCTTCATTCCCACGCTGTCTCTCCACTTCGCTTTGCCAGTGAGCTTCAAGAGATTTGATCGTCGCTTCCTTCTCTTCCACTTTCGAATGCAACCCACGAATCAGTTCCTCTGCGGCAGTGTGGTGAGACTCGTATGTTTTCATCAGCTCCTCAAACTCAAGATTTTTGGCCTTGATCGTCTCGTTGAGTTGCTGGGTTCTAGTTTCCATTGATTCTTGAAATTCTGCAACACCCTGGCAATACTGTTCCACGGTTTCAGTCCTCTCCTTGAATTCATTTTCTTGGGACAAAAGTCGTGCTTCGAGATCCGAGCATCTGAGGGTGAGCAAATCCAACTTTGACTGGAAGGCTGCTTCCCTCTGCCCCTGGTTGACTTTTGCCAGTTTGAGGTGGTCCAGGCATTGGTCCTTTAGTTTCTTGATTGAGGAATGCCGCTCCTCTTCGGCAGAAGGGAAAACAGGCTTGGAAGGCATTGGAAGGCTCTGTTCTTCAGGAATGTTCTCAACCACTGCTGGAGGGCTTGACTCGGTTTCAACTGATTTGTCTACTTGCAGAGTCTTCGACTTTTGTACTTCCATTTCTTCCCGGAGAGTTTTTACTTCCTCTTCCTTCGCTTTCAACATTTCCTGGAGTCCGTCAAGTCTGGATTGAATGTCCATCAAATCCTCATCTTTGGACAAAAGCTCTTCCCTGAATCTCTCAAGCTCTTCATTCAGATCAACTGTTGACTCGCGGGATGCATTTGCTTGTTTAAATTCTTCAAATTCCGCTTGAAGTTTTTCATAATTCTCCGAAACGAGCTGGTACCCACCAATAATGTCCTGTTGCTGTTCCTGAAGCTCTTGGAGTTCATCCGTGACTTCTTTACAACGGAACTCACTTTCGGAAACACGTCGTTCAAAGCTTTCCAACTTCGATGGAATCTCTCTCATCAGGACAAGTTTGTGCTTAGAACTTTCTTCTTCTGTTTCAAATTCGGATTCAAAACCCGGGGGATAGACTCTGTCCAAAACATCGTTCACCATCATCCAAATGGTATCGTATTGTTCTTCCTTCAAGGCGAGACTTTCTTTCAGCGACTTGATTTCAGTAGAGATTGCTAATTTTGATTGATTTTCAACATTTTTCTCCAGAAGAACAGCCTCTAGTTGCAGTTTAATTGTGTCACATTCCTCGTCTTTTATCTTCAGGTCAACTTTGACGGCATCGAGTTGCTCAGTGAGATGGTGAATTTGCTCCTCCAGTTCCAAATTCTCCTTTCCACTTTGAGATGACGCCTTGCTGCTACTACTTTCCATCTCACAGGGCTTGATTTTAACAAACTTCTCCTCTTCCACTGTTGATTCTTCTGATCCAGTAGACAAACTCATGATCGAAGCTGGTGGATGACGCAAAGCGGATTCATCTGTTTGGTTACTTTCAGATACAGCGGATTTAGCACCATCTTAGAACATAAAACACAATAATTGAAAATTGAGATGAATTATTACACCGTAATTGTTACAACCTGTTGATATCAGTCTTTGGAGTTTAACTTTTTCCACTTCGAGAGCTTTCACTTTTGCTTCCAATTCTTCTATACGTTTCTGTGTATTGAAATTAACAAAATAATCATTTAAAAACTAATTCACATATCCTCAACACATGCCCAAGTACTCTTTTACCTTTTGATTTTCATGGACATGAACACCGTCACCTTTTGCTCCCACCACAATATTGCCACCATCTGTTTCACTAATTTCCTCATTATTCTGACTAGCACCAATTTGTTCCAGATCGGCGGACATGGCTAGGGTGTCCACGACTTGAGTCGCCATACGGGCACTTGGCTATTCACTTAAAATCACCTAGTACAATCAACCTAAAAGCAAATCATACTTTACTAGCCTTCCCAATTAATTTAGTCTTTATAATAAATTCTTACCCACTGGATTGGAGTTGATTGGAAGTTATGGAGAACAGGGGTCGAGTGTGAGCACTACGAGACGAATTAGATTGCCAATTTAGCCTAGAAAAGTATGAGAAAAAGCTTTAGGATAAGACGTGGTTCTTTATAATTGATATTCTAATTGATTTGGGTACCTCGTACCTGTGCAAAGTATACAAAGTATGCCAGCTGTTGAAGTTGATGGTTGATGCCCTGGATCCTTGTTGTATGTCCTGGAGTGGTTCCTGTACCCTAGTTACGTCTGCTCTATGGTTGACCTGGATTTGACCTTTACTAACTATTGATGAATGGTGTCCTCTTAATTAGAATTAATTAATCAATTGGCCCAATAAATTAAAATAAAATCTTCACAAACTAAAATCTAAAAGCTCAAACTCCAGTCTCACTTTTCCGCCTTTTTCTTTTCTCTTCCACTACACCCCAGAACCCACAATTCGTTCAATTAGTAATTGCGAGTTGTAAATTAATTAATTTACAAGTAAATACGTTGAACGTACATACAACTTTGGCACAATCAATATAAAATTGAACCAAATAAAACAATGAACGTTTCACAAGCAACCAACGCAACGTTCAATGAAAGCGTCCATTTCATCTTTCGAATGACCCTCGACCTCAACAAAAATTCCCGTTTAGCCAAGCTATTTGACGATGAAGGAATTCTATCCCAAGGGTCTTCAATGGACCCCAAAAACAACCCTTTCGCCTTCACTGGCTCCAGTCTCCAGCATTATTTTGTATCTAAATTGGACATTTTATAAACCCAGGGACCATAAATCAAGTTTGTTCCGATAAGCGTGTCACATCATTTAAAGAAATAATTTCCATATGCGGTCGTCCTCCGAAGCCTTCTGGTTTAGAAAGTCAATAACTGTGGCAGGTGCTTGGCCACGGTTTTTCTCAAGCCAATCGACAGTGGAATCCCCATGCAGCTTCCAAAATGAGTTCCGACTTAATTCTTTCAGCGTCATTGGAGTTGTGAAGAAGGTGTGTCGCAGTCAGTCTATTTCTCCTTGAGTCAAAAAATCCTTCATCGGCATTCTGTCGAATTCGCAGAGAGGCATTTACAAGTTACAAGAAGAGGAATGGCTTGTCACGACGATTGAAATCCGAATGGAGCAGAGTTACCCCGAAGCTGTCAATTGGGTTCGGATTTGCTCCAGCCTGGAGAAGGACACCAACAGATGCCATATCCCTCTCGACAACAGCAAAGTGGAGCGGTGTCTGATTTTCAGACGTTTTTAAATTTGGATCGCATCCATATTTCAGCATCAGCTCCAGACACAACCATTTGCATTTTTAAAAAAAAAGCTGATGTTAATGCTGATGTATTATCGTGATGACCTTATGGATGGGTGCTTTAAGTGATCCAATTGGGGAGTGTCGTGGCAAAACGTCTGGACGAGCTCCATGTTGAAGCAGCAACTTCACCGTTTCGTATTCGACCGGAATCAATCATATACCATAAAACACTGGTGCCGCGGTAGTTTGTTTCATCAGCTTGAGCGCCATTTTCAATCAGGAAAGTGATCAGCTCGTGGTTACAAATAGGACTCAGGCCCTGCCAGGCGCAGGCGCAAACAGGAGGTAAAGCCACATGCAGCAACAACGGCGTCTGACCATTGGATAGTTTGATAATTGTTATTTAATTGGAGTAGCAGTGAGTGCCAACCTACCCAATATCCTAGCACAAGTAATTTAATTAATTATATTATTTATTGCTCCAGATGAAATAATTATTATTAGTATTATTAATATTTACATTATAATTATTTCAGAGGGTTTATTCCAGCCAGAAAAAGGCCTCAATTGCCTTCGTGGAGGAGGGGCAATGAGGTTCTGGCCAGCACAGTTGACCGCCAAGTTCAAAAAATGAAAACACAGAAACCAGATTCCACGCCAGCTACGCCTTAACAATCAATCCAACTCCTTTGTATCAGGTCAACCCAAGGTTACCCCCTCATTTTTAATTCATTCACATCTCCATATACTCATGACAATTGACAGTAATGAAGTAGATGGGAAGCTGTAATCTTTCACTAAATGGAAATTACATAGAGCTCGGTGACAAATGAGGCTGGAGAGAAAAATCAAATTTTACGAGATGGAAATACATCACGCAATTAAACTGTAGTCTAAATCTCGATCATGGTGTAGGTGTAACGCCTTTTGCCTATCCTCTCTTGTTCATCCTTTTGAAACAAACAACTACAACACTGGTGCAAAGCACACATCACACATAACATACATAATATGGTTGCCTTTATAAAAAGCTATTGGTTATTGGATTGAATTTTAAATAGCAAACACCAAAGTACTCTTGATTTAATTCTACCATCCACCGACCAAATTCGTGGAGTAGACTGTTTGGTTTTCTTTCCATTTCATCTGGTTTATTTGTTGTTTGTCGTGGCATGATTCTTAGGAATGAGTATCGTTCCTTTAAAACCTGGCGCGGTGAAAAATGAATTTTCTGCTAAAAATACGCCATTTATGGTTCCTTTCGCACAATTCGCCCAACGTCTTTTCGCCATTTATAAAAGTGTTCAATTGCTTCGAAAAAAGAATTTTTAGCGAATTGTGTGAAGGGAACCAAAATGGCGATAAATGGTGAATTTTTACCATAAAACAAATTTTTCCACTCGCTGGTTTTTAAAAGAACGTAGCTGTGGGCTGGCCTATTGGAGCAAATGTGAGTTTGTGTGGTTGGGAATGACAATGCAAAAGTGAAGGAAAGAAGCCGCCGCTCGCTCTCAGTCAGCCGGAGAATTCAGAGGAGTGAATAGGCGAATAGTCGAGGTTTTCGGTTTTGACAAAGTCAATTATTAATCAAACCAGAATTAACACAGCGAGAGGATTCCTGACATACGAAGACAATGGCAAACACTGAGGAGGTAAGAGGGATACACAATAGCTGTTAAATTAAAACATAATAAAACGTATAAAAAACAATTTAACTAGTCAATAGGTCCCAATGCATTTCTTCAAGCTTTCTCGAAATTAAACATTTTGAAAGCAAATGATTGATTTATAACTATTCCAATGTTTCAGGCTGATTTAGAGATGCTCGTGGAACGTCTGAAGGAAGACAATGTTGAGCTATACCATGACTCACTTAACACTCTTCGGAACATCATCAAAAGTTCAACAACCTCGATGACTTCCGTTCCAAAGCCTCTCAAGTTTCTGAGCAAGCATTTTGACACGCTCAAAGAAGTGTACGACAAGCTCCCGGAGGGTCCAGTGAAGCGCAACTGTGCCGACGTAATCTCTGTCATTGCGATGACAGTGAGCGAAGATCGGGAATGTTTGAAATACAAATTGCTTGGAGAACAAGGGGAGATTGGAGAGTGGGGCCATGAATACATTCGTCATCTGGCTGGAGAGATTAGCATGGAGTGGTAAGCTAAAGTCTTTTCAACTCACGAAATACCTCCCTGGTAACAAACCTGTGAGCCTCTAGCTCCCATCCATTCTGCAAAATATTTTTGACGTATTGTTTTCTCATCTGCCCTTTCTTTACTTCCTTACTTACTTTATTTACTTGCAGGTGGGATGACATTCCAACAAAGACGGTTGAAGATCTCCGTAGACTTGCACGAGAAATTATCCCGTACAATCTGGATCACAATGCGGAAGCTGAGGCGTGTGACTTGGCAATGGAATTAGAGTATTTGGATATTCTTGTGAACACAGTACATGTTGAGCATCACCAAAGAGTCTGTGCGTATCTGGTCAGCTGTGTCGCCTATGTTCCGAATCCAGAGAACGGGAAGCTTCTTAAGACCGCTCTAGCGATCTACCGCAAGTTTGAACAATGGCCACAAGCACTACGAATTGCTCTTCAGCTGAATGACACGAATGATGTCGCTGACATTGTGAGTGCTTGCCCTGATCCAATTATGCGAAAGCAGTTGGCCTTCATGATTGGTCGACAACAGGTAAAAACTGTGAAAATTACAAAATATGGAGCAATTAATTCTAAATAACTTTTATACTCTGCTTTAGATCCATGTCGACTTTCCTGAAACCGTGTCGAATCAAGCCGAACTCAATGACATTGTAACAAACACTTTGTTGAATGTTAACTTTCTTGCACTTGGTCGTGAGCTTGACATTCTTGAGCCAAAGACGCCGGATGAAGTGTACAAAACACATTTGGGTAAAAGCTTTACATTTAATAATTGCTTTGGGAATTACACAAATTTTGTTTTGTAGACGGTGGACGTCAACCCTTTGGAAGTCAAGTTGATTCTGCTCGTCAGAACTTGGCTGCATCTTTTGTTTCTGGTTTTGTGAATGCTGGATTCGGACGTGACAAGTTGCTTACGGAGGACGGGAATAAATGGCTTTACAAGAACAAAGAACACGGGATGCTGAGTGCCACTGCCTCCCTTGGCTTGATTCTCTTGTGGGATGTGGACGGTGGTCTTGGTCAAATAGACAAATACTTGTACTCGGCCGAAGACTACATCAAGGCAGGAGCTCTTCTCGCCTGTGGAATTGTCAACTGCGGTGTTCGCAATGAATGTGATCCTGCTCTTGCTCTACTCTCCGACTACGTCTCTAATCCGAGTCAAACAATGCGAATTGGTGCAATTCTTGGACTGGGATTAGCCTATGTGGGCACGAATCGTGATGACATCATTACCATTCTCCAGCCAGTCCTCATGGAACCAGGGACTCTGGAAGTCAAGGGATTGGCCGCACTCGCCCTCGGTCTCATCGCCGTTGGCACTTGCAATGTAGAGGTTACCACAAGCATCCTCCAATGCCTCATGGACCGATCCCCGGCTGAGCTTGTGGATAGTAATGCCCGTTTCATCGCCCTTGGCCTTGGTCTCTGCTGCCTCGGGAAGCAAGGTGCTTCTGAAGCTGTTTCCAGCGCACTCGGTGTTTTGGTCGACCCTTACCGAGCCATGGCTGTAACCCTGCTCGACGTCTGTTCCTACGCAGGGACTGGGAACGTTCTCAAGATCCAAGAGTTGTTGCACATCTGCTCAGTCCACTATGAACCACCCAATCCAGCCACGAGTGAGGCTGCGCGGAAGGAAGAAGAGAAGAAGAAAGCCTCCAAGGAGAAAGGAAAGAAAGCAGAGGAAGACAAGACCAAAAATGGAGAAGCAGGGCCTTCCAGTGCTTCTACAGAGAAGCGGAAGTTGGACTTTTCCGTTCAGCAGTCCGTCGCCACACTCGGAATTGCTCTCATTGCAGTCGGGGAAGACATCGGGACTGAAATGGCTTTCCGAACTTTTGGCCATCTACTTCGGTACTGTGAGCCTCCGATCCGTCGTGCGGTCCCACTGGCTCTCGCCCTTCTCTCCGTCTCAAGTCCAAGGCTGACGGTGCTGGACACGTTGAGCAAGTTCTCTCACGACATGGACACCGAAGTGGCTCTCAACTCCATCTTTGCCATGGGAATTGTTGGTGCTGGGACCAACAATGCTCGTGTAGCTGCCATGCTCCGTCAACTATCTCAGTTCCACGCAAAGGACTCCAACAGTCTCTTCATGGTCCGGATTGCCCAAGGCCTCGTGCACTTGGGAAAGGGAACCCTTGGCCTGGTTCCATTCCACTCAGACCGGCAGCTCCTCTCGCCAGTGGCAATGGCTGGACTCCTTTCGACACTCTTTGCGTTTCTGGACGTGCGTGGTTTGATTCTGGGAAAGGGGCATTACATGCTCTACTGCTTGGCCACTGCCATGAACCCACGCATGCTAGCCACTTTTGATGAGAATCTGAAGCCACTTCCGGTCTCAGTCCGAGTGGGCCAGGCAGTTGACACGGTAGGAGTGGCAGGACGTCCGAAGACCATCACTGGGTTCCAGACTTATACAACTCCTGTTTTGCTTGGACACGGTGAGCGAGCTGAATTAGCGACTGACGAGTTCATCACTCTTTCCCCAATCCTGGAAGGATTTGTCATTCTGCGAAAGAATCCAGATGCAGGTCTTTAAAAACAAGTTTATATTATCAAAATATTTATAAAAAAGAAATCCATGAGTACTTCCCCTTAATCTAGGCAAGCACAAACTCATGTCCTAAATAATATAAATAAATGGCTTGTAAAAGTATTTCTTGAAATAGAGTTTTATTGTAAGAAGGAATGAATGAATTGTTACTCAAAATAGGCTCATTACCCTCCTCACTAAATAGGATTTGTGGAACTCTTTTTCTAAATGAATCACACGATTACTAGAATGGAATTTGATTTGAGACCACACTGGAACAATTCACTTCACACACACAAGGGAAAAGTGACTGATTGAGTTTAGTTTAGTTTAGTTTAGTTGAGGAAGGGGAAAGTATAGGCCATTTTCCTAGGAATGCGGTGCAGTGAGCAAAACGGCGAGTTGGAGGAGGATGTTACTCTGAGATCACACGGGCTTTTAATTTGAGAAATGGAGGTGGATGGAGTTGTGTTTTAATCTTCTTCAAATCTGGAATTTCAATTGGCAAAACCCAGCTTGGTCCTTATTAGTCTTCCTTTTCTTTTAGTGATGTCGTAGCCATTCCTCAATCGTTTTCTCATTCGTCTCCAGCCAGTGCATGTTGAGGCGAATGGTTTCAAGACTCTGATTCAGAGCTCGTTGTCCAGAACCAACGTCACGACCTCCAAAAAAGTTCACCACCTAATCACAAATTAAGGTTAACCAATTTAGAACCAATTCAGAACCAATTTGGAATTATTTATAATTTATGTAATAATTGATGTAATAATTTACTTCGTTGTAGTCGAATTCGCTTGAAAAGTGAGTGACGACGGCAGTGATTAAGCTTCCCATGGTGAATGACCCTTCCCCGAACATACTCTGGAGATGATCCCAATGGGCTCGTAAGTGGCGCCAAGCCAATAAGCGTCCAGCAGGGTTGGCAGACACGACTGCAAACACGGTTCGGACATCCTGGGGTCGGACATTGTCTCGATCCAAACAGGCTTCGAGATACCTGAGGGCAGAATTCTCAATTAATGAATCCTTATTAAGTGATGTCAGCATGAGTCATTTACTGCTGGAGAAGATAAGGGTCGGAGGCTGATCCGAGTGATTTCAAAAGGATTTTCCTTTCACTCGGGATTTGGGTTCGATTGTACTGACTCCAGCAATGGTCCCAAGCTACGACACCACCAAACTTAACTCCTGCAAAATCAGGAAAGCAAAGTTATATATTTAACGGGCCAATGGGAGAGTAGTAAGTACCAGCAGAGTAGACAACTTCACGGAGATTAGGCGGTACACGAACTCCCTTTTCTGTCCAACTGGCGAATCTATTTCTGGCTTCACGAATGGCATCCTTGTGGTCACAGTGAATGATTGCAGCCAGCACGTCGCCACGGAGCAATCTGAAAACAAGAAAACAAGACTCATTCACTCCTTGTTGTACGTTTGGACACGTTTGGTCATTGGTCAGTACCTCATGAGGTGGGAGCCCGAGTCATTCCACTTGACAATGTCATAGATTGTGTCCAGTAGTTTCAGCATGTAGGAAATAAGGAGGCGATGTGCTGGCTTTTCATAGAGGACTTTAATCCATGAGCGGAAGTGCTCCAGTGCCGTGGCCCAAGGGACATACTCTGTCTCTTTCAGAAGATACTGACTCATCTCCAGTGGAACTTGGGCACTGATAATACCCGCTCTAAAATCCAAATATTCAATTATACGTTCAGAATCCTTAACTTATATCGTTAGATTTGAGATTTACTCACTTTGAGAGTGTGAATGCATCGTCGATGAGATTGGCTCGATCTGTGGTGGTGAAGGCTGTTGGGTTTGTGAGGAGGACGTTGATCAAGGAGTTCCAGAGATTCCCTTCGTACTGGACTCGGTAGAACCCAGTCTGGTTTACATTGAACTTGATCCAGTCAGCCCGGAAGGGCATCGGGAACTCCACTGGAGAAATAAGTAAAAACAACAAGTAAAAACTGTGCTTAAGAGCAACTAAGCTAAGACTTACATGGCTCTGTATTGTTGAGCCAGAGGATCTTCATTCCCATTGGCTGCAAGTCTGTAACATAGCTTAATGGAATGTACCAACTGCTGTCCCTCGGATGGAACTCTTCTACACTGCTCCTATTTGACGTATCGCCTTGCAGAATGAACCGCTCTTGACGAACTTTGACTGTCCTGTTTTCAAGGCTTATCCGCACTAGGGGAAACCCCATTTGAAGTGTCCACGAGTCCATGATTGTCTATTTAATAGAAATCAATCAACTAATTTACCAACTAAATCCTAATTTACGGAATTAAATCCTAATTTACGGAACTAAATCCTAATTTACTGCAATTACCTTGACTTCGATGGATCCGTTGGTGCTGTCAGTCAGGGAACTCCAGAGGTCGTCTGTATTGGCATTTCGAAACTTGTGTTTGTTCAAGTACTGGGTCAAACCACGTCGGAGAGCTTCTTCACCCATTACAACTTCGAGCATGCGCAGGATCGCTGCACCCTAGCAAGCATTAACAAGAATTAATCAAAATTAGAGATAAACGGGATTGATTACCTTGCTGTAAGAGATGGTATCAAAAATGGACTCAATTGATTTTGGATCTTGGACAGCGACGGATATAGGATGGCTGCTGCTTAGGGCATCGAGCGCAAGCGCCGGCTGGGTTTTCTCTAGGACAAATTGCTCCATCATTTTCCATTCAGGGCGGATGTGGTCTACACCCACGTACTCTGCAAAACTTGCAAACCCTTTGAAGAAGAAATTCAATTTTAAAATTCAATTTTTTATTTGTTGAATTTCAAAGCTACCTTCGTTCAACCAAAGGTCATTCCACCACACCATCGTCACTAAATTTCCAAACCACTGCAAAAATGTTTGAAAAAAACTTTTTGTTTTGTCAGTGTGTGAATATTGGTTTTACTTGGTGAGCCAATTCGTGTGCCACGACTACTGCTACCCACTGATGAGCTGCTGAACTGGACTCCATTGAGTCGTACAGGATCGATGTCTCCCTGTAGGTGATCAATCCCCAATTCTCCATGGCACCAGCCCCGAAATCAGGAATCGCAATTAGATCTACAAATCAGGAAAAGCTTTTAGGCTGATTGACCCACATGAACAGGGATTGATTCGACTGACCTTGTTTCGGGAGAGGGTACGGAATACCGAAGAACTCGTCATAGTAGTCCATGAGACTCACTGCTGTCTGAAGTGCAAAGCCCGCTTGGCTGAGAAGTCCTGGTGGCGTGTGAATGGACACTTCTACGCCCTTTGATGTTTTATTGGTGATGCTGTCATAGTCACAGACCACGAAGGCAACCAAGTAAGTGCTCATCTCCACAGACTCATGGAACTCATCTCGCCACTGAAAGAATTAGCCTTAGCCTTAGCATTTACATTAGAAAGGAAAAGTAGGATGTTTAGTGCTTTACTCACGAGCTCAACATTGTATCCATAGTAGACTGTCTCAATCTTCTTGATTGGCATGTTGAACAGGGACTTGTGCATTTGGTTTCGAATGATGATCATTTTGAAGGTGGCTTTGAATTGAGGCTCGTCAAAGCAAGGGAAGGCGGAACGGGCATACGTTGGCTCAAAGTGAGTTGTCGCCAGTACTCTGGGAAAACAAACAAATGTTGGTAAACCTCAAGGAATTGGAAATTGGAAATAAGCTAGTGACCTCTTTTCCCCTTGTGGTGTCGTGTAGCTACTCAAGTAGAATCCTTCCAGTTCCAAACTAATCTTGGTCTGGAATCGTATTCCGAGTGAATAGTTCTTCCCAGGGTAGAGGCAATTCCCCTCTCCAAAGTCAAGGTACCACTGCAAAAGATATTTCAAATGAAAATCTTTGTTTCGATAGTTTGCGTGTCTTATGAGACCTGTTGGTATGGCTGGTACTCGAGTAGACGTGAAATGTTTTGCAACTTTTCCGGATCCAAACTCCACTCGTCCACGCCTTCCCTGACCCACTTTTCCGTAATTTTCATGTTCCGTGCATGGAAGACAATGAAAGACGTCTCTTTGTCAACAATGAAATGGATCACCACCCACCCTGCAACGAAAAGCACCAAAGGTCAACCCTCATCCAAACTCCATTTAAACTCTGTTTCTTACCCGTGACATCCAAAGTGGTAAGATTCGGGTGCATGGAAATAGTATAGTGAAGCGGTCTAACGAAAGTCGGAAGCCTCGAGTCCTTCCATGGGTATTCTTCTCCACTTGGCAAAATGAACTTGTCTCCGTCTGAAGACTCGTCGTACCCAGTCCCATCAAACTCCAAAGAACTGTTCAACGAACAACCTGTTTAAAAAAACGAAGCTTTAACTTATGACAAAATTGACTGTTGCTAAAAGTTATTGTTACCACTGAGAGGGGTTGCAAATGCGATGATCAGGGCGACCAGAAACAGAGTGCAAAAGACAAAGAGAGCCAACGCCAAGGCTCTCTTTTGCGAACAAACGGCAATCCGATCTCGCTCATACAAAACACGTTTGTTCGCCGCCATTGCCTCACCTGGAAATAACCAAAATTCCATTATACTTCAAAGAAATTCTTATGCAGGATCCAAAAGGAAAGTTGCGGTTTTTATTTGCAACTTTTAAGTTTACAGATCCCTTATCCAATCACCGTTGTCCTCCATCTCCAGGCTCAAAATCTCAGATCCCTGCAGCATCAGAACTCTGATGCTTTCCACAAAGTCAACAAAGGAAATGAATTTCCAGCTCGCTGCTCAAATGGAAACCTTTATCAATGCAATTTCTAACTGGAGAGCAAAAACTAAATAATAATTGTAGGATATAAAGTTTCGTAATGGCCAATTATTGAATGGGAAATGTGTGCGTGTTTTCCTTCTCCACAAAACTTTTGATTAGACTCAAGGTTATTATGTGACCTCATCTCTACTGACCTCTGCCACTCAAAAGATTCTGTACACTAAACAGCATCGCAATGAAATCCCAAGCGGTTCGTTTTGTTCGTTTTGTATTTGTTACCTGTCAAGAAGGCGACGTCGTCAACTTCTTGTTCGTTCATCTTGACATTCATTCTCATGGATTTACTGGACGACATTGAAATCTCATCATAAAAGAACCGCAGCAGGGCAAGCGACAAAGTTTCAAAAAACTGTTTATAAAACAAAGGAATTAATTGTGGACGAACTTTAGTTTGAAGTTGGATCCCGTTGGAACCTAACCTGGAGACTGAGGAGAGTAAAGTAGACGGGACAAAAATAAAAACCCGGGTTCGAGGGGACGCACCCCGTGAAAGCAGGGACTTCCTTGCCCATCGATCGCGGAGAAAGTAATTCCGCTCAGAAAGGAACGCCTTTCCCACTACTCCCCTCTGCTAGAGTGACTCATTCGGAAGATGCGTTGAGCCCACATCATCTCCATAATTTATAATTATAATTATTTCTTATTTCTTATTGAGATGTTTATTACCAAGTATTGTGAGGTCATCCATTAGCTCATGATTCATCTGCTTGAACTTGAGCGATACAGAATCAACAAGGAATTATAATTAATTTAATAATTATAAGAATTACGAAGTCTTCCCGGACAAAACCCGGGAAGGGATAACGAATTAAAAGTCAACAACAAACTGGTCCAGTGATTTCAATGCTTGGAACTTCCCAGTGATGCTAATCCTAATGCTAATAATTAAATTAAATTAACTTAACTTTAAACTTAAACTTGAGTGAACTGAGAGGGTTATTTTAGGATCAGAAAATAAATGCAATTTCCAAATGAATTACAAAAGAGAGGCTAGGAACAAGTGGAACAAGTCTGAAAGAGAACAGTGTGATGATCACTCATTATTGATGACTTGTGCCAGAGTCCTAAATGTGAAATGGAGGGTTGAAAACAATTTAAGAAAAGTATAATTACTAATTACAATACAATCGGATGGCAGCAGTTAAACAACAACAAGAACGGAAATGCAAAAGAGTCATCAGTCTAATTCCTGCCTTCTATTTAGTTTAGTTGGCTATTTTAGTAAGATTATCTCCTAGAAATCCTTGTTTACACTTTAATAACCGCTAATTGGTAAAATTCAGAAATTGAGGCCGACATTAATTTGCATTTTCCATTTTGCTTTTGCTTCTCCTGAACTTGTGCATTCAAATATCACAATCAGAATTAAATTTGTGCTAATGATGAAAAATAAAGGAGAGGAAGGCGCAGCTATTATTACAACTTGTTTGGCTTCGTTTGTCCTTTTTGCTTAAAACTTTTATAGGAAAAGGATAGAAAGAGCTCCAACTGCCCTCTGGATTCTTAACAAGAAGAAATGCAATTAAATCTCCATCTTTAAATCCATCAACTCGTATCCTTAATTATTATACTCACAAACTCCCTCACTTCCGGAACTCACTTCCTAACGTCTTGAGCTCATCGTCTACTGGAATGTGCTCGGAATCCTAAATAAAAGTTTGGCATTTCCAAACATCACTCGCAGCGACAAATCCCTAAGCTCCGCCTACACTTCCCTACACTTCCCTACGCTTCTCTACACTTCGACTTCCCTACACTTCCCTACAAGCTTCCTCTATTCTTGTTAAGTGTGCGTGTGGGACAAAATATGCACAGTGAAGTCAGCAGTATGCAGATACTGGTATCACAATCACATGGATCTGTACGGCCCTTGCATCTTCAGAAACTGAAACAAACCAAATCATTAGCCTTAACAATCCCCATCCACAATCAACATTTAATCAAAATGTCCACATATCCTTACCTGAATGACAAGTGAAGGCCCACCTGCAACAATCTCCGCTGGGATTTGTGACAGCGGACAATTCTCAATGCTCATGATTTGCAAGTTGGTGCAGAGAGCGAGTTCAAAGGGCAGGGAATGTAAGTTGCAGTTGTCATTTATGTAGAGGGACTCAAGGTTCTCAAGGGTTCCGATTTCCTCAGGGAGACAGCTCAGGTTATTCTCACCAACGCTTAGGTGAGTTAAGCTCATCAAATGCCTGCAGAAGAATAACAATTAAAAACCCTTCCACTTTTTCTTATTAAATCTTTTTTACCCAATAGCACGGGGAAGGCTAGAGAGCTGATTTGACTGAACAATTAGTTTTTGCAATTCACGCAAGAATCCGATCTCATTCGGAAGGAACTCCAACTTGTTCTCTTCCAAATCCAAAATACGGAGTTTGCGGAGGTTCCCGATACTCGGAGAAAGTCTCTGTTAAAAATTATTATTAAAACTAATTTTCTTTCAGGAAATGCGATAATTGTTGTGTTGATTACCGATTACCTTTAGCAAGTTGTTTGATAGGATAAGCACCTCCAATGCTTGGAGGCATTGGATGTCATCAGGGATTTTAGTGAGCTGATTTGTTCCCAAGTTTAACTCAACCATATTCGTCCAAGTCCCGATGTCTGAATGAGTGAAATTATTAATTATTAATTATTTATTATAATTATTTATTATAATTATTTATTTACCCAATGGAAGGGAAGTCAATAGGTTCTCTTTCATATTCAGCTTGGTGAGATTCTTGGCCCTGGAGAAGATTCCATAAGGGATCTTGTCAATCTGATTGTGTTCCATGTTGATGGAATACACGTTAGTGAATTGTGCAGGTCCACCACTTGGATAGGCCGTGAAACTATTCCTTGACAGCGTCACATTCGTGAGGTTATTTAGACTGGAGAGGAGTCCATCAGGTAAGTGTGAAATCGAATTCCCTTCGATATTGAACTCGTCCATGTTGACGCAGTTGCTGAGTAACTTTGGAACAGACGTCAGGCGATTGTACCTGGTTGACAGATGTCAAGATTTTATCTTTAAGCCAAAGAAACATATGGACTGCGGGACGTGAGTACCTGAAACCGATTCGTGTCAAAGCCTTGAGGTTCCCGACAGACTCGGGGATGTCAAACAACTCGTTGTGCTGGAGGTCGAGGGTCGATAGCTGAATGCAATGTCCAATCTCGTCAGGCAGATGCTCCAAGTGGTTATGAGAAACGTCCAGCATGATCAGATTCACCAATTTCCCGATCCCAGGAGGTAGATCCTTTATCTTATTTTCTCGCAAACTCAACATTGTCAAGTTCTAAAATGAAAATCAATGAGAAGGAATACAGAATGCAATGCAATGGAATCTTACAGTGAGGTTCTGTATATCATTTCCAACAATTTTGATTCGATTGAACCTCAAAAAGAGAGTAGTCAAAGACGTCAATTTGTACACAACATCAGGGATCTAAATAAAACTCATGAATTCCAATCCAAATTATCTAAAGCATCTAATAACTCACTTCACTAAGTTTGTTGTGCCGAAGATCCAGAACTTTAACATTCTTCAAACTCGCCAATGAGTCTGGAAGGCTCGTCAATGAGTTTTCATTTAAAGCCAAGGTCTGAAGGTTGACTAGACACCCCATTTCTGGAGGCAAGGTGGCCAACTTATTCCCGTACAAATAAAACTCAACCAAGTGAGTCAGCTCACGCACGGATGATGGGATTTGGGTTATCTGGAATTACATAATCAATCAATCAGTTGTAATTGCCAACAATTCACAACAATAAGCCATACACTTGATTTGCTGAGATCTAGGCGTTTGATTCCTTCTTCTTTGCACTTGATAAACTCCTTCCCTACATCCAAATCCGCTTGAATGGGCTTACTCTTCTTTACAGTGGGTTTTGGCTTATTGGATTCAGGGTGTTTCACAGTCACCATCTTCGGACGTGAACTTTCCTGTCCACCAAGTGACCCCGCAGAGAGTTTCTTCTCCTTGGATAAAGAAAATAAAAGTCAAGTCAATGGTGTCAATGGACATGAAGCAAGAGACGTGATTGTTACCTTCCTTACCTTTGCACTTTCCTTTGTCATTGGAGACGGTATGGGATCCCGGTCAGAGGATGACTCGGGCATATCTGCTGCTGGATCCGTGTCTGGAGAGCCCGGACTTGAGCTTCCAACTCTGCAAATCAAAATAACTTCCAACATCTTGCTCCCTTTGAGCCCCATGGATGACCTCAATTACCCTCCAGAATTTTCTCCTTTGTAGTCCGCCAGTCGTTCTGCTGCACTGTTGCTTTCACTCGTCCTTGCCTTTGCTTTTTTCATTCCGCAGACACCGTCCCCACCAAAGTTGCTGAGTTCATGACCGCATCTGTAACAAAGGGTCAACTAAATGAACTCAATGACTCAATGAAGTAAACCAAACTAGGTGTATATACTGTTAAGGGAGCATAGAATGGTGTCCACTTATATTTTAATTGATACTCGACATTGTACAATTATGATTGGACCTGATTAGAGTGAGTTGCCACTTGAAATGATTACCTGTGAACAGTTGGCTTTGGAGAAAGTGAGATATGGGATGATTGGTGGTAAAAGCGTTTGAGTAGTTACTCGGTACCCTTGACCGTCTTGACCTTTTCCCCAGTGACCCCAAAGGGAGACGAGAGGTGGACAGTCTTGTCCAGAAGTGAGAAAGTCAGTGGCCTCAGTTCCAGTACAATTCCAGTCGCCTCTGTCCAGTCCACTCCCAACTTTCGAACTGCCTCTCTACCTCTCTCAAAGATGGCCCGACAAACCACCACCACACCAACACAAACAAATACAAACCACACATAGGGTCATACAGGGTCATCATCACACGTCAACGAATCAACCAATACCTTTATTCAGAACCAAAGAGAAAATATGGAATGCATATTATTCAATTATTGGTTAGGTGGGAGGTGTCCGTTTAGTGTTTCCCAGAGGGAAAGCAGTAGACAGGTTTCGTTCTCATCGTAATTGTCTTGGGAGTGACACGGGGGTCAGGTTGACAAAATGGCTCAGGACACCCGGATGGTCGGACCTATTTTAATATACAAAATCCAGTTGGATTAACTAATTGACATTTGTAAAGGTATATAGGGTTATTACAATTCCGCAGTAAACGTCAGGAACACAGCGGATTCCGCATGGGTCACCTAATATAAGAAAAAGTAATTTAGTAGAGGTCAATAAATTGTATAGAGGAGTGTCCCCATTTCTTAACGCTTGCTGGACAACTTACACCACATTGGACGGCCCGGTGGCATTCCCCATCCTCCACATGTCCCGAAAATCTAATGAATGATAATGAATGGTTTCTGAATGATAATGAATGGATCTGAGTCATGTCAAAAGGTCAATGTATCCTTACCCCACCACAGCCACCGCTGCCACCACAGATGCCCTTCCCTCCGCAGTTAATGCACATCTTACAGATAATTTAGTGGATGGATGTCCAGAGGAGCCTAATCAAACGTCGTCCTATTGAGAATTTAGAAGAAGATTTTGATAATTTAGGAAATGTCTTTGATTTCAATTTGCAGAAAAAATGAGTAGTAAAGTTTCTGGTCACGTTTTTGAAACTGGCGCCTTTTAAAGTTTGGAAGTTTGTGCGCAGGTGCGTGTTTGTGGCGACCCCCGGGTGACTGCCACCGAAAAAATAACAAAAAGCCCGTCAGTCACTTCCCAGAGGTCGACCAATTCACATCCCTGAAACAATTCAGTGAAATTAATTTCGGTTTTATCTTCGTCTGGCTTTGTGTTCAACATTCTGCGATCAGGTCCACGATCAAGGAAATATGGACAACACTTACCGTGATGAGGAGTTGGTGACAGTCGTCAAAGACCCGGGTCAAGTCTTCACTAAAGGTAAGGTTTATAAATAATTGACACTAGGACTGGGAATTATGGTGTCATTATACATCCTAGAAGACTCTCCTGGGCCTTCTACTTCTACTGATCCTTCTGCTGGACGATTTGGTGGGACTTGTGACTACGGAACAGATGATGAGTTAATCATGGAGAAGCGTTCTAATTGTAAGTTAACATCAAAGTAAATTAGGAGAATGTGAGAGTGACAGTCTCTTCTTCTGTAGGGTTCCGTCGATTCAAGAAACGTGATTTGAGTACTACAGCCAGCAATGTCAGTCTGAGCGACTTCAGCATGGAGGATTCTGATGGAAACGGGAATGGGTTCTTCGTTAAGTTTAAGAAGTGGGTTGTTGGACTCTTTGCCCGGAAGAAGGTCGTCGTTGCTGAAGCTGAGCAATCTTCCTCAAGCTCTGAGTCACCAAGCCTGTCGACACCACTTCCAAGAGACGCTGTCGAGACTGAGCCTGAAGGTACCCTGGACCAGTGGTCAAACTTTCGCGTGTTGATGGACGACTCGTCGGACGAAGAGCCTTTCTTCTTTGCTAAACTTTTCCCTGGAGTGGATGAGAAGATTGTCGTTGGGATCTTTGCTGATTTCCAAACCTTCCTCCGCCGTCAACGCCTCATTTTGGCTTGTATGGTCAGCACCACCGGTGCTGGTGACGACAGGGATAACAATGACAGAGACGAAATCGGCTTCGATTCCATTTCAGACTGGGATCCAGCCCCAATCCTTCGTAAATATTTCTCGGATGAGGCCTACGTCGCATTCCTCCTCAAGGTCTACAATGAAGCAAATTCAGAGTACTAAAAACCATTCAAACATTCGCATCAATCAAATCTAAAAGCTACAAAAACTATTTGTACCAGTCACAAAATAAATAAGTTTGTATGATTTTAAACATTCTTGGCAGAGAAGCGACATTTCCAATTCATAATTTACATTCAACGCTCTATCTATTTTTCTTTAAAAAAAAATTACTTCACTTCACAATTCATCGCAAATCACTTCATTTACCAAGAAAATGAAAACCGTGAAGAACGTCGTCGTCGTCGGCCTACTCACCAATGAAAATTCTACAAAACTACGAAACGGAGCCACGCAAACGTACCGTGCGATCCACCCAAAAGTAGTGATGTAAACCACTGAACAGAGGCCCCTAAGGCCTCCTATAAAAGGACCAATGGGAGGCCTGGGTTTTTCTGGTAAAAAGGTTTTTCTATACTTTTAGGTGAATCGGACCAAAACCGGACGGTACCAAAACAAGTATAAAAAAGACACAGCAGCGCATGAATTCGTCCATATTGGTGAAATAAATCGTAAAAATTCGTTTACATTTCTCTGCGTCGAATGCCTCCTGTGTCTGAAGTAAATGATGCTTATAGATTGAAGTAATTGAGGCACAAAGCAATTTGATCCACTTGATGAATTCAGTTGGTCATCAACACCAAGGATTCTCATGCTGTAGAGTTATTAGGCGTTGTTATTCTTCAGTCCAGTTTAGTAAGCCAGTTTAGTGGGGTAATCAGGATGCTCGGCAAAGCAAAGTTCAGGAGGAAAGCAAGGAGGATTGCCATTTCGGAAATAGTGAGTCCTCCAATTAAGTATTCAAAGTTATAGAATTGTCCTTTTAGATGATTCCTCTGATCCTGCTGACTGTTCTGGGTATCACTACGATCGTACTGATTTTGAAATTGCTCCAATACGACGACGTCTTTGGAAATGAGGAAAGAATCGAAAGTAAATGAATTTCTGGTTAAGAATATGTGAATTGATTCTAACCTTTTTGTTCTTCCAATCTAGTGAAGTGGGTAATTAATCTTGGTGTTGTGATGACCTACAGTGCCTTGGACCTTTGCACTGCTTACTTTGTCTACTCTGGAATAAAAGAGGTTGAAATGAAAAGTTGTAAAATGAAATAATTATAAATAAATAAATTAATAATTGCAGAAGTGTTACCGGAAGTGTTACTTTTGGGTATACATGCAAATCTCTGTCCTCTGTCTCTTCACCGTGGGAATTATGAAGCGGAGCAATGCCACCGCCGGAGGTTTCCATTTCTTTGAGTTCATTGCCCTCTGCGTCTGCATCTACATTTACAAAATACACCACATTACTTTTGTCTATGGGTTACTCGAATACCTCAAAATGGAAACAACAGGGAACAAGCCAAAGAAGGAAGAAGGTACGCCTGCCCAAGTACACCAAACGACAGAGGAAATATCTCGAGTGACGACGCTATGAGACCGTTTGATCTTCAAATTCAAAAATAGCAATGACTTTTACTCTTTAAGTAGAACACTGTTCACAATTTGTAAGTTGTTGACGGCGCAGCACCACCACAATGTAAAGATTTAAATTCACAACTGCCTCGTCTGACTTTGGAGTGGAATCTTGTTTTCGATTAATTATAAAAAATAAGCATCAAGCATTATGATGAGTTGATTTCGTATTTCCGAATTTGGCGTGATCACGAAAGCAATCTGTGTTGGATCCCGGGTGGAGGGGACTCCCATAGTTTTGCCAAACTGCAATTGCCTCTGTCACAATCATCTCAAAGCAGGATTCAGTCAACTGGAAAATAGAGGGAATCAAGGTCATCATTTTATGTAGGCGATGTTTTACATACCTGTTTTGTACATTCGATCAACTTTTGAACTGTCGTGAGCTGGAAGATTGAGTGTCTAATTCTAATGAGGAGGCAAAGCATGACGAAGACCATGTAAATGGACGAACCTCCAATTAATTTATCCCAAACTCTAAATTAATAAAATAATAATTAATAAATAATTAATTTTTACTAAAAGTTATTTAAAAGTATTATTACCTTTGGAGAGGAATTCCAGGCAGTATGGCAAGCAGGGCATTTTCATACCACATTTCCAGTGGCAAATCCTTCCAAATATCATTTTCCACGAGGTACCTATCAAGAATCAAGAAATTAAACACTTTCCAACATCCTAATTGAAGTTATTGGAGTAAAGTTATTGGAGTTATTGAAGTTATTCCAAAGCAGAAGAATAGCACACGACTAATTGCAAAGCTAGAAATGAAGAAGTCATTGATAAGTAATTGTCACTTGTGCCTATATACGTACTGATAGAGCTTCTTGTCTTCTTTGAGCATCACTTTATCAGTGTAAGCAGCTAAGGTTCGTAGATATGGCTTGAATGAAAGAAAAAGGTGAAAGAATCCTTTACTAATCCAATAGAGATCACAGTCCGACTCTGCAATCCGAACAAGGACTTCGCAAATCCCCATAAAGAACTTGCTATCCTGACTTCCCAACTGTTCAGAAGAAGAAAAATGAAAGTAAATAAAGTCAAAGGTCAAGACAGGGAGGTCAAGGTAGTATAGGCATAAACTATACCTGCTGCTGGTAATTTACTTTCAACTTTCCAGACTCGAGGGCTTTCATGAGTACGTAGAGCTGTGGCTTTGTGAATTGATTGTTCAGCTGCAATAGGCGCAAGTTGTGCATTAGATCCTCGAATGTCTCCTTCTTTTGTTCCTTGACGAATGTCCACATTTGTTTGAATGTTGGCAATACATCTGCAATGAGAATCATACAGCTCAATTGGATATTCGATTGTAAAAAAGAAGTTGACTGTATTAGTACCGAGCAGAACACAGTAAAGTGCATTTCGGAAGGTATTTGGCACCGTGAAACGAAGTGTAAAATGTGACAGCTTCTTCTTGTCAATCGGGACTTCTCTGAAGAGAATTTCCAGCGATTTCTTTTCCTCAACGGCACGGAATCCGACCTTGTCATAATAGTACGAGCGAAAGTTTCTATCCATCTTCCATTCCCAAAAGTAATCTGGAAATATTGAAATTATTATTAGTTAAACTGTAGTCTGTCCTAATTGTATGATATCAAATGTCACTCCACAATGACCCAAACTGTCTGTACTTGAGCACGTCCCCACTACCGTCCACTACCACTACCAATAACCAATGAAATTAGATTTAATCAATTAATGCATAACTTACACGGTCCCATCTACATCAATCGAATAACTGTCAGTCCACCTCCATGTCCAGCAGGCGTTATTTCCCCTATTATACTAAATATTTGAGTGTGTCGTGTGTCCGTGAATAGTCATGTCAAATTGGTTTCATAAGATGTGACTTACATGCTCCTTCATTCGCGCACCCGCATACCTATTCCCTTTGTCACTCTTCTACAGTTTGGGCCACTGGGAAATGGCACCAAAGGACAGAGAGACCGAATTCGGTCTGTACATTCATCACATAGACATACGAGTGGACACGAGTGGACATTGAACGATTGAACACTGTTTGTACAAGTGAATGTTGTCCATCAGCGATCAGCTGACCTTACGCTATTTCGTGAGCAGGACTTGAGTGTCCAGCCGGAGCGGAGCCTAGGAGGTTGATGTGGAGATAGAGGAGGTCAAAAGGAGGTATGGGGTCATAGGCTACACGCTAGAGTGACCCATGTCGTGTATCCGTGCAGAGGGGAGCTAATCCGTGTATGATCTGAGTGTCAAGTGTGGGAGTGGATTGACGAGTTGTTGTGTGACACTAGATGACAGCGTAACTCAACTGGACTGGGACACTGGGACTACTGGCTTGGAAGGTGGTGGTTGGGTAAGTTATTCTGACATGGCATGACCTTTACCTCAGTTAAATCTTAAGAATGGACAAGACAGAGGGAGGGACGAGGGAGGTGGTTTGGCAGGCACTTTATGCAAGGAAGCAGCATTCACTATACGTAATGGCCACGTGCTAGTTGACCTTCAATCTGACCCAGAGTGACCTTTTACCCAGACACCAAAAATACCAATGACCTCATTCATGCTCTGGTTTCTTTCAAAAGGGTTAAATTCCCCAATTACATTTAAAACAATAGCACACCTCCTCCTCCGTTCCTTTCCATTTGAAAAGAATGAAAACCAACTTATCAATTAAAGCTAATTAGTTTGTGTAATTGTGGAAAGAAACAATGAACCCAAAGTGACCGCATAGTTGAGAGTAATCTTTAGCAGATATTCAATTAAGTTCCTAATCCAACTGGAAGCAATTGAACGAAAGAGAATAAGGAAAAATGCATGGGATTGATGGATTAGCTTTTAATTCAATTATCTTGGAATTCCAATGTTAACATTCATAGGTTAATTAAGATTTTTTTAGACGAGGAATTGCATGTTTTTGTTTCATTTGTTGAAGAAATTAGAAAAATAGCGACGTTTTGGGGCCTTTGTCATTTGTGTTTTGTTACTAAAAGAAGCAATTACTTGAGCATTGTGTGGTGATCTTTGGCTAAATTGTACAAATGGTGATTACTAATTTACGTCAATTGATGATTGACAATTGGATTAAGAGCTTAATCAAATGACGATGATTTGGTGATCCTAAAGGTTAATTTTAACCAAATGGCGGAGAGGCTTTTCATTGCTTTGATAGTAAATTGTGGCTGATTGATTTATTAATTATCCCTCACTTTAATACTAATCATCACATGACAGAAATGTCGCCAACTCTTTTTAACATCCGTAGGTGCTTTATATTAATTTGTTCTTGAATTGTCTGTAAAAAGGGAAAGTGATCTGGGTGTGGTTGGTATCAATTTGTGAATTGTGAATCAAGATTTGCAATCTGCAATCCATTGTCTGTCTACTTTCCTAAATCCAACTTTCCAACTATAGTAGGGAATTGGATTAGTGGACTGATGGGACAATTGTGAATTTATTGGCTGAGGCTGTGATGATTTCATTGTTTTACTTTGAATGACACTAAATTCAGTAAGGTATAAATAAATAAAGCGTCTGTCTCGGATGTCAAAGTCAACAGACTGAACATGATTAGATTACACACCTGCTTCCATTCAATTAAATATCCAAGAAGTCGGTCTTGAGTCACAGGGAACCACACACCATCATAAAATACGTTCACAAAAGTCCATCCAGTGCGCATTTCCAGCAGTTAATCCAGAGATCCACTCTTATCAGAGAGGGGATAAAGCTACCTTCCAGCATCACTAATCCCCACTAATCACTAAAATCCAGTCAGCCATATTGTCAAATGAATAGCAAAGTTAAGGAAATGCATCATTTCTACAATCCTAAATGCAATGGCAAATTAAATGGAATCCATTTCTTCATCTTCACTTCACTTACTTCTTCATTTATTTATCCAAAGGATGATTATTTATGGGGATTAACTTCAGACATCCACTCAGGGGTTAACATTCACAATAAAAAAGAGGATTTTGTTTTCATATTGGATTTACGTCACCCTGACCTGACGCAAAAGGTGTCAAGATTAAAACTTGAATTCTAAGATTAAAAGAATGAAATCAAATGACATGTTTAGGAATAATTGGCAAAATATTAGCAAAATGTCAATTCGTAAGGGTAACTTGCGACGAAGGGATTTGAGAATTGAGACCCCTTGAGCGAACATGAGAAATCCCCCCGCGGATTCGCATGGATGATTGCGCGCTTTTAGTGAAGGAGAGCCATTAGAATTGCATTTCCATTTCCGGTTATTCGGTTTTCTGGCAAGATTTTGTACATTGTGAGTGATATGTTTGGGTTAGATTGTGGTCAGACGAAGACGTGGTGTGGGTAAAATACGTATAGTGACGAGGTGACTGTCAATTGGGCTGTGGTGGTTGCATTAGTAGTAGAACTCTGCTGGCCTCCTTGGTTTCCCCAGTGCTAAAGCAATTGTAGTCGTCTCCTTGCTTCAAACAATTTCTCCCATTCAGTGTCGAGGCGTCTTGCGGGAAGGTTGTAGTGCGGGACCAAGGTCTTACTGTCATTAGCCGTCCAGCTCTTGGTATCAAAAGGAACCTCTGACCCTGTCAACCTTAACACCAGTCATGATGGACATTCGGAAGATAGAACAGGAACTCGCAGAGTATGGACAGGAACATCTTCTCCAGTTCTGGAATCAACTCAATCTCCAGGAACAAGAGGAACTCTACCGTGACATTTCAGAGTAAGTTCAATAATTCCAATTAAGTGCTAATTTCCTTATCAATCCTACTTTCCTTATACTAATTTCTATTGTTCTTGGTAGGCTCAATGTGCGAGAAGCGTCCAAATTCTTTGCTGATACTAAGGACAATATCAAGCAGCAGCAATGCAAGTTGGACGACCGCCTTCAACCAATACCGGATGACATCCATGGATCAATTGTCCGTACGGATAAGAAACTGCTCCTAGAATATGAGAACTTGGGTAAGTGCTATGCCATTCATGCCATTAAGGGATACAGGAATTGTGTTGTGACTAATTTTGGATATGTAGGTTTGGAGCATGTTGCCGATGGGAAAGTGGCTGTGCTACTTTTAGCAGGAGGTCAAGGGACGCGCCTTGGTGTGTCTTATCCAAAGGGAATGTACAATGTCGGCCTTCCATCGGGTAAGACCCTGTACCAACTCCAGGCTGAAAGAATCCGACGCTTGGAAAAGTATGCAGAAGAACGAACAGGTCGCCAGGGTTCAGTCCCATGGTAAGACAATCTCAATCTGCATTTGACTTGCACAAGGTCAGCATTCATGAGTCATCATGTAAATGTGATTTCTCCAACTGACTAGGTATATTATGACGAGTGAGCACACGAAGGAGCCTACTGTCGACTTCTTCAGGGCCCGTGACTATTTTGGGCTCAAAGAAGAGAACGTGGTGGTCTTTGAACAAGGGATGCTGCCAACTTTCACTTTTGACGGAAGGATCATCCTTGAGAGCAAAAGTAAAATTTCCAAGGCTCCAGGTTAGGACTCGGTTGACTGGTTTATGAGGACAACTTCTGGTCGCATTCCTTAATCCAATTGAAATAATTTTAATTTATGCAGATGGGAATGGCGGGTTGTACCGAGCACTCAAGCAGAAAGGAATCCTGGCTGATCTGGAAGCCCGCGGCATTGACTCCGTCCATGTCTACTGCGTTGACAACATCCTCGTCAAAATGGCAGATCCAGTCTTTATCGGATACTGTTTGGCCAAGGGAGTCGAGTGTGGGGCCAAGGTGAATGAGCCAATCAATGCAAATCACTTCCTGCTCATCTTCTTTCCCATTTTCAGTTCTAAAGTTCAAGGTTTCTCTTCCATAGGTCGTCGAGAAGGCAAATGCAACTGAGGCAGTTGGGGTCGTTTGCAAAGTAGACGGAAGTTACCAAGTGGTCGAATACTCGGAAATTACACTGGAGACAGCAGACAAACGAAATCCTGGAAATGGGCGACTCATGTTTAATGCTGGCAGCATTTGCAACCACTTCTTTACCACAAAGTTCCTCCACAGAGTCGTCAAGTAAGAATAAAAAGAATAAATGCATTCAGCTAACATTAACGATTTCCATTTAAACTCTTTTTTTTTGGTCTCCAGTGGCGAACAGTCAAGGCTCAAGCACCACATTGCAGAGAAGAAGATCCCATTCGTTGGGCCAACTGGCGACATTGTCATCCCTGACCGTCCAAATGGAATCAAACTTGAGAAATTCGTCTTTGATGTCTTTCAATGTGCTGAGAACTTTGCAGTTTGGGAGGTTCTGCGTGAGGATGAGTTCAGTCCTTTGAAGAATGCGGACGGGGCTTCCAAGGATACTCCCACCACTGCCAGGCATGCGCTCTACGACCTCCATCAGAGATACATTTTGGCTGCTGGTGGGCGCTTCATTGACGACGCTGGAAAGCGACTTCCTCTCATCCCCAGGTAAATCTAAATTTCCATTTCACCATTTGCACGCTCCTTCTTTTGCTTTTTCTTTATTTTAAGTTTGATTTTTTTATTCGTTGTGTAGCATTTTGAATAACAACGCAATCCAATTGGAGACGAATAACAATGAGACGTAAGTGTTAGAATTGCTTTGTTTGTAACTTGTAGCTTGTAATTACCCATTGTTTCTTTTAATTTGCTCCACTTGCACGTGTCATCTCCATTTGTTCATTGTGATGATTTTATGTGTATTGGATTACAGCCAGGAATCTAGCACGGCCTACAAGTCCCCTGTGGTAGTGGAACTGTCCCCACTCCTCACTTACTCGGGGGAAAACTTGGATGTGAAGGACGTGGACTTCCAGCCACCCGTCGCCATTTACTCAGCTCATGAGAAACTCCCGTCGGAACAAACCAAGACTTCCGTCAAGTACTTGGTCATGAAATAACATTCTAACACACACTGGAACAACTCCGTCGTCATTCCCAACATTTCAAACTCTAATTTTAAAACTCTAATTTTAAAACTCTAATTTTAAAACTCTTTGTACATGCTCTTCTTAAGCATTCTCACCCTGTGTGCAACTTTTTAAACTTAAACTCCTCAAATGGCCTCTTGGCATTCACGCCTTTTACACTGTCAACGAAACATATTTTTACAAGCCCATTCCAAATGGGAATTCCACTGGGATTTTTACTATACAAAACAAAACGATTTGCAATTCAATTTGACTGATGAATAAAAACGAATTTTGAAATCAGTTGAAGATTGACGGTGGAATGTGGACTTGGGAAAATATGCTTTGGGGCATGGAGATCCTCTGACCATTCTCAACCTCGGCAGGAAGAATCTCCAGCACTTTTTGTTTAAGATCGAATCGCCCAATGTCACCGCGGAGACTCAGAAGAGCCATCAGCTGCTCACGACTCATGTCGGGGTAGTGCTTGAGGAAACTGTGAAGCTCGAGAGAGAGAATGTCCGTGTCCTCAACTTTTATGATTTCAGCAATGGCTTCTACCGCGTCGAAAGGATTCTCAGGACTACCTGCCTTGGGTGAATCAATCGTATCAAATAATCTTCGGATTTGCAGGGATTCTTTAATTAGTTTTTCAGATGCTTCCTTCCGCTCTTCTTTACTCTTTAGCGTTGTCTTCCTCGACATGAGTGCCAGCAAGTACTTTTGAGCAACGAGTGTCTTGGCTTGAAACATTACGTGCTCCAGGTTCCTTGGTTTCAAATACTTGTAATCCTGCAAATACAATTTATAAACACACAATTACAACATTACAATATTTCCATTTCCATTTCATAAGCATTAATAATAAGTATAATAAAAGTATAGGCCGTTGAGTGTCCACCCAAAAGATTGAGTTTAACCACTGACCAGAGGCCCCTAAGGCCTCCCATATAACCATAAAGGACCAATGGGAGGCCAGGGTTTTTCTTGCGAACAGGTTTCACTAAAACCTACTTTTGGGTGGACTACAATGGTTCAAAATGTACAACTTTTTTAAATTTATGAAAATGGTATGTTTGTATTTTTGATTTCCTACCTGGAAATAGTCATTCAGTGTCACACAAATCGTCTCTACTTCCACAGTACTCTTGAGCCAGTTTTTCGTAAGTTTCTGAAAGTAAGGCTCTAAATCTAGGAATGCTTCGTCTAAAAGGTACAACACAGCTCTGTTTCTCAGGGCCTGGAATAATGGAATAATGGAATGAAATGAAGAATTTCTAATCATCTAATCCTTCCATTTTGTGCTTTTTTTACCTCAAAAGTTTGAATTAGAGCGCTGAAACTTGTTGGAGCTTTGCTATCTCCCACGGCCGACCTCCAATACCGATCCTTTGTTTGTTGAGCCAATTCGATACAGAGTAGGCAGTTATTGACAATCGCAATCATAAACTGAGTGAAGAATTTAACCTAGAAAAAAATGGTCAAAAAATATATCATGCCGAGTAATTTTTAATCAGTGATTGAGTGATACCTGACTCCTATCCTCGAAATACTTTTCCTTGAAGGCTTTAACTTCTTCATCATATGCACCACCGTACTCTCGAATCATGTCCAAAGATAACACCAGCATTTCTTGGACAAGCTCAGTGCTGTCATTACAATAAAAATTAATTGATAAAGGCCAATGGATTTGGAGATTTGGAAGTTTACTGACTAGACGTTTACCTCACTGTGTTGGCAACTTGAAGGTTTTCATCGACCATTTGGAAAATGATAATTGGAGCTTCCGTGACAAAGTGAGACTGACTATCTGAATGTGGTGGGCAGTTTGTCCACCATTCCTCCACCTCTTTGGCCAAAGTTTTCTTCCTCCAGGAACGGTAGTTATTCCCGATAGTCTGAAAACCACAAACAAGTGTAGAATAGGATTCCAAATCAGAATACCCTTATAGGTACCCTTACCCCTAAATACTCGTTCATGAGGAGGCCGATTGTGTCGGTATCCAACAAATGGGACGGATATGAAGATGGGTCAAGTCCAAGCTCAGGACTCGCTAGCACTTCTCGATATGTATTCAAAACCCATCCTAACAGTGACACAAATTCGTTTCCTTCCAGTCCATTAACGATGCACTCTTGTAGCTGGAATACAAATATTACTCTTTTCACATGTAAATTCACCCGAAAAATACATAAGTTTCAAAATACTTACCAATTTGGAAAGACAGGCATGGTACATTCCGACATACCGGTTCAGTATGCTGTAGGACGGTGGGAAACAAGGTACACAGAGTGACTTAACCACAAGGAGGTTTTGTAGTATCTTTAAACGCAGAATTTCCAAGTATCGGATGAGCCAGAGTTTGTTTTCTGCTCTGCTTTCAATTTGACATGCTTCTAATTCTTCAGTGACAGAGTTCTCTAGGATTTGGAGAGCAACGGATTTCCATTTTTTGAGTCTCCCAGGAGGTAGAAAACCCGATGCTTCGAATTTCTGGAGAAATTAAAATGCAGCAAGTTAAAACATAAGAATAACAGACTATAAATGTAAAGTACCATTAGCGCAGTGTGGTCTGCTTTTTCTTCCCTTTCGATTATTCGGAGGGAAGTTACGAGTACTGTAGAGTCCCGTTGTGCTATGTTTATTGCTCGTTTCAAATTGATTGACACCTGTTTCCATAATGAGTCCGAGAGATCCTTTACTCCGGCAAAGTAATCAAGAAGCATTGTCTGCTCTTGTTTATTCCCAACACGGAGGAGCTCATCCCGGGAAGCTTCCAATTCAGAAAGACGCTGGACAAAATAATTAAGGTTAGTGGAAGAAATTGGCTAATTTGAATAATTCCTTACAATGTGAGCGCGGAGTAAGTTTCCATCATTTATAAGGAGCTGAGCTGCATCCAGATTCTTCCCGATACTGAAAATATTGCTCATGTTCTCCATGGTCATGGCATATTGCGAATGTTTGGAGCTTTCATCCCTTACTTCTTCCAAGTCATGGACCAAGTTAGGAACAATCTTCAAACACTTCTGGATCTCTGTGGAACTAATTGTAATAATAGATTGATTTGAACATATGATTCAGGGTTTAGCCACCTTACTATTCAGCGACGCTTTGCAAATCCTCCCTTGCCTGCTTCAGAATGTCCAGACCAGTCCTTACCCCATCCAGTTGTAACTGCAAAGCAGTTTTCAGCATGGCTTCTTTAGAAGCTTTCTTTCTTAACTCACGTTTACGATACTCGTCAACCTGTAAGAGAGAAGGTTAACATTATAATTGTTATAATTACTGAAAGGTAATAAATCCTTTGGGTACCTTTTCCAGCTGGTCGGGCCTTTGAATTAGCTTTGCTATCCGTTCCAAGGCCTTTTGTCTCGCTGCACCCTCCAGAGCCCCAGCATTACGGCTCATGATTTACAAAAATAATTACTAAGTGTTAACTATTGAATTTAATTGGTCAATGGATAAGTCAATTGATATTGATGCAACTTTCTTTCGTAAATGAGGGCGTTTGACAAAAACCTAACATTCCCAACTTGACTTCGGTCTCCCTAAAACACAGACAAACTTTTAATTTTTGGCCATACTCTAAATCCGTCCCCAGACACTCCTTAATCATGACTCTATTACTAGCCTCTGATTTATAATTGACTGCACTATAGCGGAATGACGACGTATATCCATTCGCGACAACGGAATTTTTCTTCGGAAAAAAAATGGCACTAGATTCCGAAACAATATTCCTATGCCAATCTACATGAATCAGGAAACCACTGTCAAAATTACAAACTTGTTTGGTTTGTTTGGCTTGTTTGGCAACAGGATATACGTCGTTATTCAGCTACTAGCATTAATTACGGCACCTGGAAATGATCTTACCGGCCGTAGAAACCACGTTATGGCCTTAGTTTGAGCGGCGGGGAATTTCATATAGTAGCCGCCCCCTAATGGTAGCCTAGGTAGGTTAGCAGGTAGACCTAGATTTAGAAGCTACTCTGGGCAGTTATTGCCGATACCTGGCCGTATAACTGGAGAATGGGCAACTGTGGATACAAATAAGACCATCACACTTGTTTGAATTGATCATTAGCTACTTAGATCTTATGACCGCAGATGAGGTCAGAGGTCGCAACTGACCCCCCTATGTTATTTTGGCGCGCCTGTGGATATTTTAGAGCAAAAAATTCATATGAGTGCATTTCTGCATTTCTGTGTTTTAGGGAGACTCCTTCCGTGTGTATAAGGTTTGAAAAGGAGACTCCACTCAGCCCTGCCTCCCTTCCTGTGCAGATGTGTTTTTTTGATTGATTAATTGATTAATCATAACTCTAATTAATTAAAATAGTTGATTAATTAATGAACGAGTAATTAACTAATACAGGATGATTGAGGGAAATGAAGAACGTTTATTTTGTTCTTTTTCTTCCTTGCCCATGCCTGCCGCTTTGCCTCTTATTCTTCTGGCGCCATGCCACACTCACTTACTTTACTGTTATTTCTGCTCACTCTTCTTCTGTCTGTGTACTCTACTTGCACTTCCTGTTTGTACAGTTAATTGAATACTTTGTCAATCAATTGATTCAATTGGATTAATTAAAGGATGAACAGTGGCATGGACAGGTCCACGCCCACAACACCTTCGTCTCCATCCAGGCCAGTGGACACAATCGATCCATCCAAGTGTTGCCACAGTCTGGACTTCTACCGAAGGCTTGTCGAGCACTATGTGGAAGCGGTACAATCAATCACAATCAATCACAATTCAGCTAAAGTACTCATCCATTCTTTGCTTTACAGCATGACTACGCATCTGCCGTCTACTGGGCAGATAAGGTCGTGACTCTCTCGGGGGAACAAGGGCACGACGTGTACTTGTTAGCGCAGTGTTTCTACTATAGTGGACAGTACCAACGAGCTGCTACCATGCTCATCAATAAGAACCTGGAGAGAAGTAATCTCTATTTTAGATGCCTCACCGCAAAATGCTTATATGCCGCAAAAGAGTACGGCAAGGCTCTCAATATTCTGGATTTGGAAAACAAGTGTGTCATTCCTGGACAAAAAATACGAAATACTGGATGGGAACCACAGGGTTCGTTGAATTCCATTGCAGGACAAATCTACCTCCTTCGCGGGAAAGTCCACGAAGCACTGATGAACAGGATCATGGCTGCTCAAAACTACAAGGAAGCCTTGCATCATGATATATACTGCGTTGAGGCCTTTCAACTCTTAACTCAGCATCACATGTTGTCCAGGGAGGATGAAATAGAGCTCTTTGAACTCCTACCATTTGACAAGTACTGCGGCAACGGGGACGTTGACTTTGTAAAGTATTTATACTCTATAAGTATCAAGAAATATGCTCATGTCACCATGTCTCTCAATCCAATGCAATTTACAACTATGCGAAAAAACTTGGATGTTCTCACGGGGGATGCAGAGCGATTATATTACAACTGTGATTTCCTTCAGGCCTACAAAATATGTACCAAGTAAGTACTTCAAGAGTTCGTTTTTTGAACGGAAATTGCTTAATGACTTGTCGATTATTACAGAATAGTTGAGGATGATCCGCTTCATGTCGGTTGTTTGCCTGTCTACATTGCCTGCCTTGTGGAACTAAAGAAAGTAACAGGTAAAAAATATTACATATTTATTACATTTATATTTACATATTACAAACAACATGTTACAATTGTTGACTTGTTTCATTCTGATTTGTTACAGAACTGTTCAAAGTTTCGCATAAACTAGTTGAAGCCATGCCATGCACGGCTTTGGGTTGGTATGCTGTGGGCAGTTACTACTTCCTTGTGGGTGAGTTAACAAAAAATGTCAACAATTTAAACAATATCAAAATCTGGTGGTTTAATTGAATGTAGGGAAGCATGATCTCGCAAGGAGGAATCTCAACAAATCCATTTGTATTGATCCCGTATTTGGTCCAGCATGGCTTCTCTTTGGCCATTCTTTTGCTCAGGAAGGAGAACACGACCAAGCAATGGCAGCGTACTTTAAAGCAACGCAACTCATGAAAGGGTACTTTCCAATGTCTTCATTTTTAAAACATTTTGGCATTTTATTGATGATTTTTTATTGAATTATGAGCAGGTGTCATTTGCCATTACTCCACGTGGGGATGGAGTGTGGGATAAGCAGCAACCCTATGCTGGCCATAAGATTCTTGGAAGATGCTCAGAACTTGGCACCAAAGGACCCGACCGTTCGCCATGAAATGGGAGTAATTCGTTTCAATGAAAGGAAGTAAGTATTTTACTTGACCTCCAAGTAGAGGTCACTGGACTAAAATCTAAGCTTACGACGTCCTCATTTTGTCCATTGATTATGAGTGGACACAGGAAATACGATAATAGCTACCTTCCTTTCCTTTCCTTTTAACTCCAGATTAGAAATTGAATTGGAGACATTCATTTCCCTTGAAAGCAGTGAACGCAATTTCAATCATATCCAATCATAATTGTAACTGGCGTCAAACGTGGAAAACAACAACAGTCTGTGTGTTTTCAGAGATTGACATCCGGCCATAATGTCAAAATTGATACTGTCTCATTCAGTAGAGGTGATTTTAATATTCTGTTTCCAGATATGCAGAAGCCAATACCCATTTCATGGATGCATTGAGCATGATTGAGAAACCGAATACGAAGCACTTTATCACAAAATGGGAGCCTTTGTACAACAATCTGGGTCATGTTTGTCGCAAGTTGAAGAAGTACAGTGATGCCTACATGTACCACAAAAAGGTAAAAAGGTCATCTTCTAAATGGAAAATTCAACAGAGGTCACTTTGAGTGAATGGTTTATTGCCTTTTTGGCGACTTTTAGAGATTAAATTAAACTGTATGATGCGATGTCTATGGATGTATCTAATCGAAAACTGAAATAGTTGACAAACTGTAAAGAAAGACTGGCAGGTGGTCCATATTTGTTGGATGTTGTCATTATGGAATGTATGACTAACACAGGGGGCCCTTAATTGTACATTCCATTGGCTGTTTTAATGACTTATGTTAAATGTTGTCCCTTATAGGCTCTTTTGTTGAAGCCGACGAACGCATCTACGCATGCGGCAATTGGATTGATCCACTCGATCACAGGGAAGACGGAACTGGCTGTTGAGTCCTTCCACAAGGCCTTGTCCCTTCAACGTGACTGTGCTTTTAGTAACACAATGTTGAGACAAGTTATCGACAAGTTAGTGGAAGAATCAAAGGACGGTGTTGACGGTAACGGAATTACATGGAAGAGATTAAACGCCGTTTAATGAGCCCATTTTATTCATTTTCAGAACTAGTTGGGATGGTATTTGATCCTAGTGAAGAGGAGAGTTCGGACGAGAGCGAAGGAGACACACGACATTTCTTACCCTGCACACCTTAGCAGACTAAATTCAGATTATTGTTTATCTCTAACAATTTCCTTACCTGTCCACAAACTGCTCCAACGCAGTTCGGGTTATTTAATCTCTTGAAGATTTCTTATTTCTAACTGAGCCCTGGACTGTCCAAGACTCATTCCTTCTCCAAGTTTCTTCAAAGGAGGAACTGGAATAAATTCTATATTAACCACTTAGTAGCCTGGCTTCATGTTTAGTAGTTTGTTTGATTCCAGTGCCCACTTTTTAACTCCCAAGTTATAACGTCATTAAGCTAGGCTTCTTTTCCTTCGGTTCAGGCGGAACTTAACCGTTTTCAACAAAGAAGAGAGCTAGCGAGCTTTTTAAATAGAAAAAAATGAGTAAGAACCAGACAGGGTCAAAGTTTGCGCATTTGTGGCTGGAGGATTCTTCCCAGTCGTCCACGTCGTCGCCGGCCGAGTCCTCAGATGAGAAGATGGAGGAAGACACACTGAAGATGACCTTGCAATTCCTCAAGTCAATGGATCAAGAATCTCTCGAGTACTTGCGGAGAGACTGCGACAAGGCGGATCTCTTCGACTCCTTTGGCTATGACTCGGGATTCGGGGCTGTTGGCCAGATGGACTTGTCGCTGTCACCCAACAGGGCGAAGAACACTAGCGTTACTGATCGGACGTTTGCGCTGTCGCCAATTCTTCCGTCTTCGTCATGGCGCTCAGAAGTCCCGTCTGCCTTTGGAACAAGGAACTTCAATGACCTCAACAATGGTCTAGGGTAAGAAAAACTTCATTCTTAAAACTTAATTCCAGCCATGCCGCTTTGATTTAATGTAAATTTTATGTAAATTTGTGCAGCGTTGGAAACCTTGGACATGGCCTCTTCCCATCACCAGATGGAGGCTCAGGAGGGGTCAGTCCAATGACCTCAAGTGGAAGCAGCAGCAATAATTCACCACTAGAAACCAAGTATGGATCCAACGTGTCTTCAATTTCACTCAATGAACTGGATGGGCCGCTCCTCAGTTCCACACCAGTCCCACCATTGTTTGAGATCGAGACCCTTCTCGGGCTCAAGCATGGGAAGCCTAGCTATGACGACATTGCGCAAACTCTAACTTTCATTGCAACACAATTGGTAAATTCACCTTGAGGTGAATGTATTTGCAGTGTTATTTTATTATTCTAGGCTGATCATGCAACCCAGTGTCACCAAATAGACAATCCCTTGCAGAGAGACCCTTGGGGAAAATCTTCTCGGATTCAGGGACTGGGCGTACTCACGGAAGAAACGATGCAACGCTGGATTAAAGTAAAACTCAGTAACTTATTCATGATTCATAAAGTATTTTTTTGAATTTGTTGAACTATTTATTGTATTGAATTTGTAGCTACTTCGCACAATTCAAGATACGATCATTACATCGAAGGATCTGGAGACTGGTCGCCGTTCTCAAATGTTCGAACTGACTTGCGCTTTGCTGAAGCAGCTGCAACATTACATCATGGGAGTGGAAACGCCAAAAGCCTTGTTTCCCATTGGATCCCAAGATGTGAGCGAGAGCCAACACCAGGCTGCCAAGTTCCTCCGTGAACATCCGAGTCAGTCATTAATGCAAACATTCTAAACATATCTATAAACAAATTGCTCATTTTCATAATTCTTAATTCAGGTTTCTTCCCTCAATCGCCATTTGTGTGGAGGGGTACCCTTCCCCGTCGTGATTATAACAATGCCGTCTTTTCATGCAAAGTGTTTCTGGGGGGTTTGCCCTATGACATGACCGAGATCGGAATGATGCAAGCCTTTAAGCCCTTTGGAAATGTCAAGGTGGAATGGCCAGGGAAGGAAATAAATCCACTGCAACACAAGGGATACGCCTATGTCATTTTCGAAAATGAGAAACAGGTACTCCAAAAAAGAAATTAGTTACTTGTGTTGGGTATCGGGTACCTTTGGTATTGACTGATGGTAGTGACGTTTTGGTTTTTATAAAGGTGAAGCAGATGCTGACAAATTGCACCATGGACTTTACCCAGGATGGGAAATGGTTCTGCAAAATGTCTTCCCGTCGTGTGCGTATGAAGGACGTGGAAGTGATCCCTTGGGCCCTTTCTGACAGCAACTTTGCCCTTCGCCATTCCGACAAGCTCGAACCTCGGCTGACCATATTCGTGGGCGCCCTTCATGGAATGTTAAATGCTGAGGGCCTGGCGATGGTTATGGAAGACGTTTTTGGAGGAGTTGTACACGCAGGTGAGACTCTGGACAGCATTATAGACTAGCAGAAATTAACTATTCTAACGGTTCTTTTACTGCAGGGATTGACACTGATCGGAACAAGTACCCGATTGGTTCTGGACGGTTGACCTTTGATAACTTCCACTCTTACTTTACCGCCATCAATGCAGCCTTTGTGGAAATCAAGTCGTCCAAGTTTACCAAGACAGTTCAAGTGGATCCGTATTTGGATGATGCGACTTGCAGTCTCTGCAAACTCCAACAAGCGCCTTACTTTTGTCGCAGTTTGGAATGTTTCCGTTACTTTTGCCGGACGTGTTTCGAGATCGCGCATGCCTCTGAAGCCCTGCGCCTCCATCGCCCATTGATGCGGAATCCAAACAAACGAAATTCTTCTTTGTCTCCTACGCACAGTCATCACTCGAATGGGTTCTCGCCGCCATCTTGTTGCGTCAATTTAGGTGGAATGAACCACAACAGAGTTTCCAGTTCGTCGAATTTTACGTACAGCCCTTCCTTAGCTCGTAGTAGCGCAAGTAACCAGAGTAGGATCAACTACCTTCAGGGCTCTCCTCGTTTTATGCGAGGGACTTGACCGTGCCTTTGGGTTGTAGAGCATTCCCTTGACTCTTGTTCTCCCTTAGTAGTTTTAGTGTTACTTTATTGTTATTATGGTGGAAGGTGGTGGTGGGCTGTGGGTGTTAATTAGTAATTAATTAATGTTTTTGATAATTGTTGAGAATATCAATAACTAGGAATTTGAACACAAGTAGCTTGCTATGGAGTTGACTAGCGAGAATTCTGAAGGATTAATTTCAAAATTGAATGTTATTTTAAGGACGAATTACGGTTAATTGTGATTAATTTTATTAGCGTTGTTCGAAAGGAGAGTGGTGACCGAATCCTCTGCCGCCGAGTGTCCTTCTTTACAAAGTAATTTGAGTGCAACGGATGTTAATTTAATCCTTCAATTACTAATTCAAAACACTCCAAATTAGCTGAAAACAAGGACTTTTAATTAAGGTTCAACTTCCAACAATCACCGTAAGTGTCATCAATTTCATGGAAGAATTGCACTCTGACTACACTTTAATCAATTAGAGTTTCATCAATTGTTCCATCAATTTACAGGAACTTAATAAAATTATTTGCATACATGATATTAATCGGAATCCAACCAATCCAAATTCAATTCTACAAGTACAAAGGTCACACACACGTAATTCACTCTCCAATTTCTACACCACCACAACAATTAACCATAACCCACCTTGACCTTATCGATTTTTCCATTATAGGTGAGGATGTAAGGAGTCTAAAACGTGACGAGAATGTTGTACCGATGCTTTTCCCAAGTCCCTGTCTACTTGAGGTCATTCAGTCATCGTCCTTCCAAAGGAATCACAAGGAGCTTATCATCACATGTCAACCAACAAACGGAATTCAACCCACGAAAAGTACTCATACTCACAAAACTATCAAGATTCGATTTCGAAAAATTGAAGCACTCCAAACTAACTGATGACGAACTAGATGCAGCCCTTAGAAAGAGAGGATCAGATTTCAATAGCCTTCAGTACCACCACTACATTCACAAGGTGAAAGTGAGAATTATACTCAGGTCTCAAAGGTCATTTCTTTATTCTCACTTGGTTTCCAGGGATGTGAAGCTCGGGTGCTCGAATGCTTCCAGTCCTTTGGCGTTGAGACGAGACTCGTCAGTCGTTTCCAGTACACTCAGGTGAGGGAGACTCTACTCTACTACTTACTTTGACTCTATTAACTGGCTTCCAAATTTAAATCTTGATTAACTGCTTCTAGGAAAACATTGATTGGGCTGATGTAATTGTCACTACAGGAGGGGATGGGACTTTTCTCTTGGCTGCCTGCCGAATTCACGACAGAGAAAAGCCAGTAATTGGTTTCAACACTGATCCAACTCGATCGGAAGGATATCTTTGTCTTCCTAAAAAATATTCAATCAACATCCGTGAAGGTGTGAGGAAGTTATTCGAGGTCAGATTCGCTCTCCTCTCCCGTTCAGTGATTAATAACTTTTGTATTTAGGGTAAATTCCGGTGGACTTTTCGGAAGCGGATTCGAGTCACCCTCACTGGAGAGAAAGTCTTCCAGCCACCGGTTGAATTGCACGACCAGCAACTACAACACCCAGAATACAGGCAAGTTCCTCTTTTAAAATGAATTTTTATCATAATTAATCAATAATTGACAATTGTGGTAAACAACAAGCGTGTTATTTCAATTTCTAGGTTTTTTGACTGCCTACAGGAGCAACTAAAGTCCATCAGTCCCAAGGATAAATTACAAAGTCCGCAGAAACGAGTTCTCCCAGCCTTGGCTCTGAATGAAGTAAGAATTCTTAACCTGGGTCTAGGGTGGTTGTCATTATAAATATTAAATTATAATATAAAATATGTTATTAATAATGTATTTTTATGTTCCTTTTGTAGGTTTACTTTGGTGAGTGTGTATCTGCCCGTGTGTCTTATTTCGAAGTGGCAGTGAATGGTGGGGAAAGGGTGAAATCCAAGAATGCTGGAATGTGTGCTTCCACTGGAACAGGATCCACTTCGTGGTCTTACAACATCAGTAAAATCTCGGCTCAGACTGTTGAAGCCCTCTGTGACCTCTTAGGTCAAGAGGAAGGGATTGACACGAGCAAGGTGAACAAGATGATGATTGAGCGAGTCTCCAGAGAGTACAATACGAACCTCATTTTCCCTCCAGGTAAAATCCCTTTAACATCCACACAAAGCCCACAAATCAGTTAATCTGCTCAGAGGTGAACAAGATGCTGTACACAATCCGGGATCCAATCTCAGCCTATACTTTGCCTTATGCTGTGGAAATCCCTCCCCGCGGATTTGCATCTAGAATGGAAGTTCGTTCCCGATGCTTTGATGCCTGCTTAGTAATTGATGGTGGCCTTTCCTTTTCCTTCAACGACGGGACTGTGGCGGTTCTGGAAGTCCACGACTCTGACTCTCTTCGGACGGTGAGTGACGTATTGGAATAATGAATTATTAATTAAGCATGGTGCTCTTAACTTAACTTTAAAACTGAAATTATCTCGCCTGTCTAATTCACATGGGAGATGAATTAAGACTGATTTATGTAAATGACAAATAAACGAATGAGGAATCAACTTAGTTAGTTTTTATTAATAAAATGTGTCCGGGTTTAACTTTATAGAAATTGGTTGTATATTTCGATTCGATTTTACAAGAAGATGAGGATAAATTCTTAATTTATTCGGAATGGAAGGACTGACACTTGACATAGAATACGAGAATATTCTTAACGGAATGGTAGGCATATCGAATATTTTAAGAATAACGAGAATTCACACACCTGACTTGGGAATATGGGAATTAAGGAGGGCAATTAATCTCTTCAGTTCAACAAAGTTTAATTTCTTAGGCATTTCGGCTACAAAAGTGGTGGAAACGGAGTCTTTTTTTCTTGCTTATGTCAGCATGGAAATGGAGACTGGGACTGGGTGGGATGCGTGTGACGAGGTCATGCGGGAGCCAAGTCATGTTTAGCCAAGTCAGCCGAGTTCCACTTTATTCCAAGTAATCCGCTTATAACTTTCATTTCACTCGACAAACAACTTCCAGGATCCTCCAGAGAAAGGCTATTTAAAGGAGAGCCACTCCAATTTAATTTAAATCGGGTCATTGACCTTTGGCTTTCAACCGGAACTCTCAATCGGACTCCGAGTGACTCCCTTTCCTTAATCAAGTTAACTCCATAAGCTCCTTAGCCTCAACAACTAGAGCATTCAGAACTCTCCTTGTGTCCTTGTGTCGCTTCTAATTGAAGGGTGCCTGGATGCTTATCCATTTCAAAAGGGATTCCAAATCTAATTAAGAAAAGGCACACTGTTTAGCACGCTCATTTGGGGACATATTTCTGATTGGTCGCTCAGTCCTACAGCATTAGCATTTACACAATTCCACAATTCCCTCCACTTTTTAGTGTTCGTTGAACAATGGACAAAAAAAGTGTAGGAAATTGACGCAAATTGAATAGGAATTTGGATCGTAGAGTCTGCGTGTAGTGAATATGATGATGAAGAAGGAGTTCCTCTCTGTCTAATCGTTAGTTAACTTTTAGAATTAAAAAAAGGAATACTGCCATTTGAGTTGAGTTGTATTGGACTCTTGGGATGTGGAATGGATTGATTGAGGAAATGGGATTGGGTCTTGTGTCTTGTAACAAAGGGAGAAAGTGCTAACTTTCTTGTTGGCCTAGTTGACTAGAATTAACTCGTGCAAAGGTAGGACGTAGGAGACTGTGGAATTAGTGGGATTAATCCACGGCCTCAGCCAAACCTGCCCCCTGAGAATGGATTTAATTGGAGTTGGATTTGAATGTAAATGGAGTCGTTTTAAGATTCAGGACTTGCCGTGTGTACTCAGGAAGGTTGGACTCATTTGGTCCCCATTTGTCAAACTTCTAATTCATTAGCATAAGTGAATTAGGATTAATCAAATGCTATTCATCTCACTCCATCCCTTCAACTATAGCAGAAGTAGGAAGGAAGGGTACCTACTTACTAAGGGCCTAGTCGGACTTGAAGAGTGAAGAGAAAATACCACGTCGCTCAGGAGTCTGTGCCATCAGCATTGGGACTTGATTCTTGTGAGTAATCTGGATCTGCAAATAATTAATCAATTGATTAATTATAATTATTTATAAGCACGAGGCTTACAGTGGACGGGGGTTGCATCCAAGGCTCCCCATCGATTTGCATTGGGAATCTTTTCTTTGTTCGAATCGTCACAGAAGAGCACTGGGCGAGGCGGCGACCTGAGGCTCTTAGGCCAGTCCTTACTTGTCCCATGTGTAAGCAGTTTTCGAGTCCAATCACTTCAATCAGCTTGTCACCAATGTCTGGAAAAGGTCAATGAACAGTGTTTTTGTTGTGATGTTTTGTGTTGTAGTTACCTTGAATGGCAGTTGAGAGATCATTAAGAGATGAGGTAGAGATTTCACGGTCTCTTTCTTTCTTGTGTTTCTTGGGACCTCGTTTGGCCCTCTTGCGAGATAGTTGGTCTCCCCACATGTTGGTTCCGCCGTGCGTGTAAGGAATGTTAAGGAATGCTAGTCCTTGGAGGGAAGGTCCTTGGGAGAGCTCCAGCGACACCCCGTCACACTGTCAAAGGACCCCATAACCTTTCAGTTTCCGACTGGGACTAAACCACAAGGGACGCTTTGAATTAAAAGTGGCTACAGTACACACCTCAATGTCGATTTCCTGGTGGAGGTTTTTGCAGGAAGCTGCAAACTGTTCCGTCGTGCCGAACTCAAAGTACCACATTTTGTTTCTCATTCTGGAATTAAACTTGTGTGGGTTCTTCTCTCGCTCCATATGAAACTTGAAACAAATTGCAGCATCCTAGACACGGAAAAGAAAAATCAATTTGAGACACGGCAGTCTCTCGTTATATTTGAAAAGTTTGCATTTCTGACTTTAAATGTGGGAGCGAGGGCCTTACCACGCCGATAGAAAAGTAGTTGTTGACGATATTGTAGGGCATCGGATCCCCTGGGATCTCACTCACACCTTCATCTTCAGAAACCGTGATTTGCCAACGGTCCATCAGGATTGTTGTCGCCTTCTCCATTTTCTGAATAAAACACGCACGTTAGGGTTTAGTTTAGTTTGACTAATTGGAAGGAGGACTTAAGTCACCTTCAATATCTTCCCAATCGTTTCACCCTCGTAACCTCCGCCCCAACGGAGACAGCGGGCCAAGTCATTTCCAGTCCCTAGCGGAATCACCCCTACACTCGGCTGCTCCATAAATTGAACTTTGTCTGAGAAATCAGTATGGCGTTAGACATTAGTATGGGGTCTAATGCGCATGTGCAAAGTACCCATGCTATCCAGGACCCAACCGACAGTGCCATCACCACCACAGCAAAGGATCCTCATGTCAGGAACGTCCTTGAACATTTGGAGTGCGGGGAGTGGTCCACCAACACCCAGGTCATACACCTGCGTAGTGCAATTGTGGACATTGTCAATTGTGGACATTGTCAATTGTGGACATTGTCAATTGTGGGCCTTGTTTTGTTTCCTTACTTGACGTGGGTTTAGCAGGTACTGGAATTTCCTATGAAGTTTTGGCCCTTGACATCCGCCACTCTTTGGATTGATAAATACGAGGAGTGGTCGAGTGCTGTCAAGGGGTGTGATTTGGAAGGACATTGGACCCGAACTGCCCTGTTGTGTCATACCAGGGTTACTCGTGTCAACCTGGAGTGGAATGTACAAGTACAAGGAGTACAAAAGTGCTGTCTACAAGGTGTGAGAGTGCAGAGAAGACGCCCGCTGTTCTTACCGGCAATGGATCCGCCGTTTCGGATCGAGATAGACCGGAAGTTGACCTCCTATCTCTTGAAAAGGATCTCTGCCTGTCGAGCACAATGGGGCAGATGGACGTTGGGGGTAAGATATGGACCCGGAACTCACCCAAGGTACATTCAGGCTTGATCTGAGACGCACAAGAATTGTGGAGCTAAGAGAAGAAGAGGGATTAGAGGAGATGAGCGAGGGACTCTCGAGGGATGAAGGACCGCCGCGGCCGTGCCCATTCATCTCTGTCTTTTGGAATTTAAGGGACTTACAGTCATTTGACACCAGCGACAGTGGAGCCCTGTTATTCCATTTGTACTCTTGATGGTCTTTTTGCACTTTGAGCATTTCCCGTGACAATTCCCCTCAACCCAGTGATGGGTCATTGCCTACTCAACACAAACAACTAAATAAAATAACTCAAAAGTACAATGTACATTACAACTAATATACAACAAGTGTTTACCTGCGGGTTCTTCTTGGACTTGACATAGGTCGCAATGCAGGAGGAAGGGGCCCTTTGGACGCATCGCTCATGGACAGTGTACTTGCAGACTGCAATTTGTCAAGGTGAGACAAGGAGTTCACATTGGTTCCCATTGGTTCCCATTGGTTCCCATTGGTTCCCATTGGTTCCCATTGGTTCCCATTGGTTCCCATTGGTTCCCATTGGTTCCCATTGGTTGACACTTACAGACACAGCAGAGTCCTTTTTTCCCAAGGCCTACGAGCATGTTGAGGCAGAGGTTGCAGTAAGCAGAGCGATTAAAATGTTTCAGTCGCCAAAAGTGATTCCCATCCTCCTTGACATTCTGGAACATCAATTAGCCCCACCAACCCCATTAGTCATGCTCCTCTTTCCTCTTCAGATTGGAGACTTTGGCATTAGTGCCTTAGCATTAGTGCCTTTAGCACTGGAAGGGAAGTGAGAGTTATTAGAGGGGGCGCCTTGACCTGGAGGCTGGAGGCACAGAGGTCGTTAATTAGGTTTGTGAGGTAAGAACAAAGGCGGTAGTTCCTTGCAACGGAACTTATTTATGATCATTCCCAGAAGGCTTTCCCTCCTTCGTCGTATATTTTTAGCTCCGTTCTTTCCCACCAGAAAGACACAAGTTCTGTTCCAGTTCAAAGACACAATGACGCCCTTCTACACGAATTTGATTTTGCAAAAACTCATTTCCCTCAATGTTTTCTTTAGTGGCGGCGTCGGAGGGAGGACCTAGGCAAGGGAAACTTTTCATTTTCCGGTGATTGAGCTGGCAAGGGAGAAAGTTTCGGCCAAGCCTTTCAGTTTGAGCTTTTTGCTAATTTGGTTCTGCCTCAAGAAATCGGTGGTGGTGAATTGCCATGGAAACAGACTAAAGAATTACCTGATCAAGCCCTAGAAGGACGAGGAGTGGAATAGTCGTGAGACCACCGCGTTTCCATTCTTCCAAGGAGACTGTACCGTCAGCGTCAAAATCAATTTCCACCATCATGTCCTCCAGGATCTGGAAATAATTGGAAGCCAATCAGATAGAGAGATTAAGAATTAAGGAGTCCATACAACGAATCCAAGCCTTTTAGACACGCCTGACTCAGTCCAGATAAGAAATCGAGGAAAGGATGAAAAGACTTTCCAGATGAAAATATAGAAGACGGGGAAATTTTGGAAAAAGGAAACTCACCGGTTTGAGTTCTGAAACATCCCAGCCCAAGTACTCGGCAACATTCATCATTTGGTTCACGATGCTGTCCAACTCCTAGACGAAAAAACAAAAATAGTAACTTTGGGAACCACACTTTACCTTTTCCAACTTACAAAAGTGTCCAACACGCCGTTCCCATCGGTGTCATACAGCCGGAACATAACTGCAAAAGAAAGACAAAGAGTGACGTAGTTGACATGACTGGATATGAGTGACGTATGTTGACATGACTGGATATGAGTGACGTAGTTGACATGGGTGACATGGTTGACATTTTCATGGCAGCGGGGGAGAAATCCTGAAAGAGCTCTTCCTGGTTGGTTTCTTTAATCTAATTTGTGTAACCACTTGGAATCACTTGCGGATAATTAGACTCGTAGAGTTAGGAATTAGGAAGGACTGGAGAAACAGAGTCAATGATGCTCTAAGATCTAAATGATTTCGGAATCTGAAAGTTAATAAACCTCACACTCTCCAAACTTCCTTTAAATTCCTCCTTGGTACTTTCGACTTTTGACATTTCTTGCTTTTGGAGAAAGAATCAGCCCATGAGGCCTCCACTTTCTCCATCCGATTCCTCTGAGCATTTGAGCATTTGAGCATTTGAAGTGGAAGAATGAAATTGACTCACATTCCAGCTTGTCTTCCGGTCGCCCTCCTTCCAGAAGTGACAAGTAGCAAACGATGTCCTTGAGCGGAACGTGGAGTGTGCTGATGTCAATCTGAGGCAACCGACCACCACCCCCTTTGTGTTCTAAATAGAAACGGAAGAATTAAAACCCCAAAGGGATTCCTATTGGTCAAGAGAAAATGAAGTAAAAGTGAAGCCTAGAAAGAATCTAGCGACTCTAGCCTAAAGGGGAAGAAACTGCTCATGTGTAAGATATGAGTTTTACTCAATTTGTCTTAACTGGAGCTATTTAGCGCATACAAGTAAGTGGGATAGAGTGCTAAGTCACCAGTTAGCGTTGCTCTCTTCATGACCAAGGGAAGAAGGGGTGCAAAGGGAAGAAGAAGTGCAAAATAATTTACACACTGGGCTGGGCTCGGGCGACATTTTGGAATGAGAGAGCCTACGGAAGGGTTAAAAACGACGGCAGTGTGGCAGATTTGGTAATTTAGGAGTTTCGGAAACTACACGGAGAGTACCGTCGTCACCATCTCCTTGGCTCTCTTCCACGGCGGCAGCTGTCAGGGCTGAGGACTTGGAAGCAGTGGAATGTCTTCGTGAGGACGGAAGTGAAGGAACCTCATCTAAAGGCTCCCTATCATCATCTGAAGGCACAAACCAAGGACATCAGTAGTACACACTCAAGTACATTCAAACACATGGACTCAAACACATGTACTCAAGTGTAGTCTTACAAAGTGCGGCATAGGCGCTGGCGCTTAATCTAACCTTTGACCTACTCGCATGTTTTATGTTATATTTAGCATTGCTTATGGTTGGATACCATATGGTACAAGTTGGAACCTCAGTAGTCCCCTGAAACTGGCTCAAACTGGCTGAAACTGGCTCAAACTGGCTCAAACTGGCTCAAACTGAGTGAAACTGTATGGAGAGACGAACCTGTTCGGCGTGAGCTAGACTCCGAGTCAGTCCGATGATGGCCGAAGCTGTGTAGCTTTTCTGTGAGCCCGTGTAGTTTCTCTGCGAATCCATGATGCTTTTCAACGACTGGAATGTGTTCCTGTTGAGCTGCATGAGCGACAAGACTTGAGAGAGATCCTGCATTTTGTGGAGCAATGGCTGCTACTGCCGCTGTCGAGCTCATCATGGCAATCTCCTGGAAGGGCTACGATTACATTAAGAGTTATGTTATTAAGGTTGTAGTGTAGTATGTAGTTGTTGTACTGACCTTGATGGTCCTTCCGTCCCCTTGCTGCGTGGAGTTTGAACTTGGTATGGGGGAAGGGGGTGGCCTGAGGGTTGATCGCTTGATGAAGGAAAGGAACAAATGCCTGGATAGCTCATCCGTCGTCTCTACTTCGAGGTAGGTATTGAGGAAGAGTTTAAATCCTTCATAATCGATATCCTGTAGGGAATTGAATGTAAGTGGGAGTGGCAGAGACACCGGAACAATTACTAATCACTCAGCCAATTTCATTCAGACTTCCGTCTTCCACACTGGGGGCTCTAATGGAGAAGAGAATCGTGGGAGTGACAGGACTTGACAATTCAGAGGATCCATTCCAAACAAGATGGGTGCGTAGGAGCGTTGGTGAGGAATACAAGTACAAGAACCGACAACCGACATAAGGAATGCTTTCTCACCCCGTCTGGATTGTACTTTGATAAGGGGCCAGACCCTCCGAGTTCCTTCAACACGTCCTTTAGCTTCTTACTCGAGTCTGTAACACAAATAAAGAATTAGTTTTCCATACGCACAACTAACGCAGGTTGTAAGGATAGCGTTAGAGTAAGACTCGGTTACTCGGGACATAAGCCCAGCAGGGCTTACAGGAACTTATGTACACAAAACTCTCTCTTGCTTTCACTTTTGGCGACGTCCTGCTGTGCCTTTGAAATCCTCCGTAGCTCCAAAGGTTAATGGAGGGAGGAGAGGTAATTATAGTCAACTTAAGTGGATGCCAGCAGGATAGGAAGGAAGATTGATTGATCAGCATAGGACATAGGAGGGAATTGTAAGTTAGTAAAGGAGCAAATTGGGTTGAGATTCCCTTTGAATGTTTTCAACTATAGAGCACAAGATGTAATAAACATTAGAATGGTGATAGGAAGGTGATAGAATGGTTCAAGGGGTCAGGGGCACAAGAGGTTGCCACAAATGGTTACACCACAGAGTATATGGATATTTGTATGGATACTTACATGAAGCAAAGTCCTGGAGCTCTTGGAATTCTGACGGTGATAGTTTTTCCCAGTGGAGCGTCATGTTGGACGGAGCGCAGCGGTTGTCTTGTAGCTCCAGTCAGGAGGTCACACACAGGAATTGTGAAGTGGCTAATGTTGGTTCTGTCCTGGTTGGGTCATTCCCTCAGGTGGGCAGACAGACGTCCCTCTGCCTTGTACTGATCAGGGTCATGACGGAAAGAATGGGAACGGCCTATGAACAAATTCAATCTGAGCAGATCCATTAACTTCCGCCGACTTCATCGCTCCAGCAGAATGATAGGGCAGAGGAGCAGTGGAGCATAATCAAGTGGAGTGGCCGTGATAAAGGCCTTATCCTAATCAGGCTCCTTCCGTCCACAAACACAGTTATAAATAGTCTCTGCTGGACTCTTGTCATTGCCCCCATACCACAAAATAAGGTCAAAGTTTCTTTTCAACTAAAGTTGGATCGGCAAAGTTTCTTTTTAGTAGAGTCTGTGTGTGTCTTGTGCCTGTGGGGAAAGTTGTTGCGTTTCTTAAGTAGTTTTCTCTTTGTAATTTCCATTAGGAGGGTAGTAAGAGTAGTAAGGGTAGTAAGGGGTCAGTTAATCGTGTCTTGTGTTGGTCTGTTATTGGTGTGTTAAGGAGGTATCCAATAGGTATCCTCTCCTTGTGTTGTAGGAATACTGGAGGAGACTTGGACTGACTCCAAACAATCCAATGTTCCAATGTTCCAATGTTCCAATGTTTCAATGTTCCAATGTTCCAATGCTCTCCAGATCAATGCAGAATGTGCAGATCCTTTGACCTTTTTGAAGCTGTCTTCCTTCCTTCACTTTTCCTTCCTGATATCCGCCTTCCCTATCCAAGTGAGTCGATGAGGATGGACCAATTACTCAACTTCCAAGTCAACAAACAACTTTGCCGAGTCAACGATGACCCCGCCTTATTCCCAACAGGGGAACGAAGGTAGGCCGCAGGCGGCCTGAGGCTCCAGCTGGGAAATCTCTTCAGGATAATTTATGACTTGGAGATGATGGAGATGGGATGATTTATGTCTCTATTGACAAGCAACCGAGACCAGGGGCAATACATATACCCGTAGAATGGCAGAATCGGTGCAGAATCTAGAATCGGTGGAAGAAAGTACGGTTGCAGAACTCTCCGTTGCAGTCACTTTTCATGACTACGCTGACAACGCTGACGACTTTATCTCGACAAGGGAGTACTTGGGCCTTCTACTTGATCCTTTGGACAAACACTTGATTTGATTTGGTGATGTGATGATGTGAGCGTGCGCTTAAAAGTCAAAGTGGTGGCGTGTGCTTCTGTTTGTCTGTCAATTTGGCAAGGGATGAAAGTTGTAATAAATTGTTTGTTTCTTAGGAAACCTGCCTTTGGAGGAGGGCACAAGGCTCAAGGACACTCGTGAGTCCTTAGACGACGTCGACGATATCCATTACTTTCCAGTCACAAGGACAAAGGGAACCAAATGTAAATTAAACCAACCAACCGGATTAAGTTCCAGAAACGACAGAAAACAACAACCAGGACCACGCAATGTGGACTCTAGGCCTCAATCCTTGTTTACTTGCACTGATTTACTTGCACGAATTTGTCAATTAACTTTTCAAAGGAAATCAAGAGCCTCAATCATTCAATTTCAAGGAAAATTAGATGCAAACAAACTCCTCGAATTTCAATAAGTTAATCACTACTCTCGTTTCAATAGGCTAATCAATACCCGCAGGACCCGCAGGGACTTCAAGGTCAAATGGAATCAAGGGGTAATCCAGAGGCAACTACACTACTACTGCTGGACTACATAACCTCAAAATCTCACATCTTGCCAGGGGGGCAGTAGCAGTAGTAGCATTAAACACGACCCCAAGGGTCAAGGGGGTGTCCACATGCACATGACATGAGGTATTGGGGTATGTTAACTACTGGACTACTGCTGCTGCTGCTAGCACTACTGCTACACTTTGGGTCATTTGATACTTGAGAAGTGGGACTTTGAAGTAAGCTGGGTGATGGCGTGAGGTGTTTTGTGAATGTCTTTGTGTTGTGTTCCTTAAAGGTTGTTGGTTTAATCTAAACGCATTGCCGTATGATAAGTAATGTCGTTCCAGAGCTCTTGTAAGGAAGGAAGCCCGCCACGGTTCAAAAGAGGCTTTTGTGTGAGTCTGATTAGACGTCGGAGGTTTCCCATTGAGAGGGGATAAGGACATTGAATCCTTGAGAATGAGAAAGTCCTCAGCCTCCTTCCTTTCCTTCACAACATTTCCCCGCCGTGTCATCCAGCATGGAATCCACTCTTTCAAATTCCCGCCAGGTCGACAGAGTCTCAAAAATATGTTTCATCCTAAACACACACACTTCACTTTTTAATTTGGGAATCAAAGCAAAACCAAAAGTCTTGTCTCAGACCTGTCGGCTCGGCGACATTCTCATTTTACTTTTATAGACACGTGGGAGCAGAGGCAAAGCAAAGGGTAGCACCGCTATAGCACCGCTTCTAAAGGAAAAGAACTCACCTCCGACCCCTTGTCTGCTCTTGTCCCAGTTAGACCCTCGACATAACTGAGGATTTTCACTTGTCACTTTGGCCAAGGATGAATCAGGTGGACATGGACAGACTGGAGGATTCCGTGTCCAGCTCAAACTGGACTGAGCTGGCCTTATGAAAGTGAAAGCGGAGCGATTGAGTCTTCCTCCGCTGGTCCTTGTTTACTCTGCGGGGATCAGAGACTGATGCACATGGGGCTTCTCATCTGAACCTCACTCCGAAAGGAAAGGAAGGGAGAGAGAGAGTCAACTCCGAATTCGGGAGAACGCCGTTTTTAGGAGGAAGTTTGGAAAGGATTTGGTGAAAAGCTTCGGCAAACAGGCTTCCTTTCCTGCCTCCTTGAGCGACTCCCGTCTCCCTCCTACTTCCCCAGTTCTTCCCCAAGATGCTCAAGCTTAAAAGGAATACCCCACTGTCACTAGAGCACAACAAGATTTCAATAATCATGTCAAACACCCAAGGCTCTGATTGGTCAATAACCCTAAGTGATTGGACCAATCAACAAATGGCAGGCAGAGCAAATGGCGGCTGTCCCCTTATTATTTCTCAACCACCGCTATATGTAAATTGGATAAGAAATTGGACCAGTGTGTAAGGATCTTTTTTATTAATTTTATTTTGATGGTGTCAGAAGAGTTCCCATTGAGGAAAGGAGGGACTCATTAGTATTCTGGAAGGAGACGAGGGTTTTATGGACGAAAGAACTTCCCGTCGTCTTCTCTCCAGGATAATCACATGGAAGAGTTTCGTCATTTTCTGCCGGCCCGGCTCCAGGAGATGAAAAAAACTGGAGTTGATCTTCCGCTCTCTTCCTCCTGAATGTCACTTGCCATGAGTTCATTCTAAATGTCCCTTTCCCTTGGCTCACACCAAGTACCTCCTCCTCAGTCATCCTCAGACATACACTACTACTTTCACTAGGTCATAAAACCAGCACAAAACGTTCTCATTCCTCTGGATGTCCTCATGGATGGGATCATCGTGATCAGGGATTTGATCATAGATGCGATCATGGACGTGCGTGTTCCCGTCCCTCGAGTCAGAGTAGGTCAAACAGAATATTTCTGTTTCTATTTCCACATTTCATCTTAAGTTTGTGCATCTTAAGTTGTGTAAAGGTCAAATCTCAGTGTTTGACCTTTGTTATGTATAACTTTTAATGGTGAATTTAATTGGTTATATGGATTGATGTTAGATATAAAGGAGTTCTTTCTTTTCCTTTCTTTTTATGGATTGGATCTTTTGACCTCATTGTCCTTTCCTGGGGGAAGTGGTTTCTGGTGAAAGTGTTACGAGTGAGAATTATTGGGAATGTCCGAAATGGATTCCGTTGGTCATAAGAAGAAGAGGGAGGGAGTGAATCGATAAACTAAATAAGGATGACGTTGGATATAAATTAGAATGTGAGTTGGAACTGTCCTCAGTTGAGGTTATTGCATTACTTACTCCAGCCATTCACTTGATGCTTGGAATCCAACTTGGAATCCAACTTGGAAGACCCACAAAAGACCCAGGATGAAGTCTCCTTGACTGAATTTGAATCATGGCCTTTGAATGGCTTCCTAGGAAGGACGTGCCTCCTGTCGCCCAAACAATAATAGGTGTCCAATGTGTCAACCATTCCAAGGAACCACCACTTTTATGTTTTCTCACGACATTCTCTGGAAGGTTTGGTGGTGTGCAGTGGCAGTGCAGTGGAGATTTGAGTGTTGGCGCTCTACTTGGGTTCTAAAATGGACTCCGTCTCTTTATGTCAGTTGAAAGACAGCGCGGAAATCGTAGAAATTCCAGCCTCCCACCACCAGTCAATTCTACTCAATTTTGAATGACAAATCTCTCCGTCTTGTGGAAAGGAAGGGTTCCCTTTGTTTCTCAGACATCGGTATGTCACCGTCAGGACCGTTTATTTGGACAAGGAACTCCTGCTGCCCGGGGAGAGTAAAATATTAACGGGAGCTTTAAGTCTTGCCTCCATTTTATGGGTTACGACCACCAGATTTGCATTTGGAAAGGGAGCTCAAATGGCACTTAGGAATGACGCAGTTTCCAAGCCAGAAATGGATCCAATTCTGGAAATGCAAAAGAAGGCACACAAGACAAAGGCCTCTGTACACACAAGACAATCAAGCACGAGTAATGAAACATCAATTCTATCAATATCTACAAAACTGTACACTTTTGTTCACTTTTGTACAATTTTGTACAATTTTGTACAGAAGAGTACTAGTGACTCCTTGTTTTCTTCCTCCATGGACCATTTACTTTGGCAAGGATTTGTGAGGACAATTAGTTCCTTCGGTGGTGATCTTGTTGATCTCGAAACGTGGCTACTTCCAAGTCTCCATCAAAGCGTTGAATGGTCTGAGTTAAGTGGTCTAAAAATAGAGTTTAGGTCTCCCTCGGAACTTTCATTTTCTGGAGTTATGGCTGCGTTGACGAGCAGTGGCTAGCGCTGTCTTGTGAAGTGAAGTCGTGAAATGGATCTGCTCGTAAATTAATGTCTTCCACCACAGCCCGCCACTCTTTAAATTCACATCCAAATGTCATCGGCCTCATCAAGACAGACTCCGCCCCTCCCGAGAGATGAAACAAAGGACTTGGCTCCACTGCCCATTAGACCTCAATTTCTGGTACCATCCTTCGAAATACCAAATGTCAAATCCTTAGCTTTTTCTTCTTCAAGAAAAAAGTCAAAGGGAAACCACGAGGAAAACAGCAAGGAAGACGACGCTCAGACTCAAACAAGACGACAGGGCTTCTATTTCCGTCCACCGGCATTCCACCCATCCTGCCATTTCCCAATCAAGATTAATTCAACGCCATCCAACAACACACATCACACGGAGAATGAACAAGGAAGGAAGGGCGCATCATCAAAACACTCCCACGGCGCCATCCTCACACAGTCACAGGAGCAACTCTCCCGCAGAAGAAAATCCATGTTCACAAGGTGCCTCCAAATACACGACGCTCCACTGCTTCCCTTCAACTAACCTTGAATGAATACCAATTAATTGGGAATAGAAGCAGTTATTTACATCTTAGTCAACAGAAATAGAATGAAATGGAAGTCTTTAACAAACCAAATGGTTGTCACTTGTCACTCTCAGTTCTCACTTCTTAACATAAACAGATGGAGGAATAAAATTAAAATTACCGTAAATCATCGAATAGCCACTGGGTTTCCATTAAGAGCCGGGGTTAAGGGCGCATGGATGAATAAAGCGCCGGTCTCTAATAGGGGCAATAAGCTTGTAGCGCTTGTCAAGCAATTCCTTGGTGGATTTGCACACGAATACGCTATTTCCGAATCGATAAAGTTTCTACAACATTTAGCATAAGGTTAAAATAGAAAATTAATGCTAAATAATAACTTCTTACGCTGGTAACTGTGTTACATTTAAGCAAAATTCTTGTAAATTAACATGAATAGCTGGAAATAACTTCAGTCTGGTAGGCTTTTAACATGCTAATACCTCTTTTTTGCTGAAATTCTTGTAAAATTTTAGTAATTTTCTGGCTTTTTTAATTGAAATACTGAAAACATGAGTTGAGAAAACTATTTTCGAATGCAGAAATAATAAGCGCTGGTCTCTAATAAGCGCCGGGGGTCTTGGACTCGAAATTAAATAGCTGCTTTAGCGGCTATTCGATCATTTACGGTAATTACAGATTAAATTACAACTGGATTCAATAATGAAGGGACATTGGAATTAAAATAATGCAACTGCGCAGGAGTTAAGTTACAATGGCGGTGGCGCTGGGGTCTTGGTTCCTTTCCTCCGCTACTTTCACTTCACTTCCAACTTAACTTTGGGCAACTAAAGGTCAAGGGTCAACCTGACACTGTCCAAGAGTGGTAAAAGGTTATTACCACTAAGGTTCCTTGCTGCAGAACATGACAGAAAATGGGTTTTGAAAGAACTGACAGGGTTTGGCTGGTTGTCAGTTTAATCTGTAAATAGTGTTAATGCGGTTGATGAAATTTTCAATTAGAATGCATCATGTTCTGATAAAGTACGAGCTATAAAATCAGCGTATCTTCCAAGTCTTGTAAAGACTGAGAACTCTTCTGGCTTGCATCTTCCGTTCTCATGAGCAATCCCCACTGACTAGATTCCAATTCAATCTAATCAATAAAACACTTTTTGACTTGTTAAGGTTTAAATTCCTTACCACCAATCCCTGAATGTACCATTTTGTATCATCGCTATCCTTTGTAGGGAAATACATCCCTGAACCTGTATTCAAAAGGACCCATATAAGATATTAGAAGTGTCTATTAATTTTATTATCTTACCACTATCACCGTTGCAAACGTTAGTCCCATTTGCATACCCAGCACAGAATGTGGTTGACCTTGCATTCAGTTGAGTAATCGATGAGCCCATCATGCTCTTGGCACATTCACGGCTACCAACAATTCTCAATCGGGCCATTCGTAGGTCATCAGCCAACTTGTTATTCTCATCGTAACTGGAAACAAAAAGGAATATTAAGGGTAATTGATTTAAGTCATTTCAATGACATAATTATTAAATTAATTTAATTAATTACCCCCAACCCACTACGGTTCCGACTGAATTCTCTCCTAGTTGCAAGTCTTCCAAAGCAGAGTCTGAAGTGGTCAGGAAACAGACAGGACGGACAAAGTGACCTGGGAAAATTAGTACAAATTACAAATTACAAATTACAAATAAACGCAAAAGTTTGATTCTTGTACCAATGTTGACTTCAGTTTTTAGTATAATGATGGCAAGGTCAGAGTCATAGTTGTAAGGGTTGTAGCTTGGGTTCACAAGGATCTGACTGATCTCCTTGATCTGGAAAAGACATAAGGGAAGTTTAGTTATTCAGTTTGGTTTCTTTAGCTTACGTACTTGTACATTTTCGTCGTTGTCTTCTCGCCTGTATTTCCCAAAATGTATTCGAAAGTCAAAAGTGTCAACAACTTTACTGGTCTGAAGTAACGTCACACAATGACCTAAGGGGCAAAAGTGGTCATTTATGGTCATTTATGACAGTATTTTTATAATACCTGCAGTGATGATTGCTTTTCTAGTAAGGAGAGTCCCACCACAAATGTACTGCCAGTTGTCCTTGTCACTGGACTTGTTCCTAAAGAGTCCCTGAAAAAAATAACATACATTATAAGCCTAGTTTTGACAGTTTTCGTTCTCACTTACTGCGTGCCATGGCCACTGCCCACGAACCGTTGGTAAGGAATGAGTAATGTATGGGATCTTGACAACATTCTCTCTTCCGCATTGGACAATGCAAGTAAAGTCAGAGGATCCAGACCACGTGCCATCTTCTTTACATTTTCGGAATAAGGTTGGCAGAGCACCGCTTGCCTCGTAGTACTGGGCACAAGAGTATTTTGCTTCAGCACCGACTGGCATTCTTCCGCTGCAATCGCTAGTTCCTACTTCCTTCCCACTCCAGACACAACTGAGCTGAATTCCAGGAGTTCGGGTTGTCAACGGAGGACATGAAATGATGTGTGGTTTCGTAGGAACTGGAATAGGCTCTGGAATAGGCACTGGAGTTGGATCAGGGTTCAAGGGAGGCTTTGCTGTGACTTTGTCTGGCTTATTGGCCCCATCTTCTGTGAATGAACAAACGACTTGTTTGATTTTTCCTTCCCATCGACCATTTTCACAAATGAGTTCTTCGCCATAAGGTTCAACAGGGCGGTAAGGGGGGCGACACTTTAGCGAAACCCTGGTACCCGAAGGAACGCCATTGGTGCTGAATTGGTCCATGCAGTTCCCCGTAGTTGAAGCTGACTCGACTTGTCCAGGAATGTGACAAGAGACGATGAAATTCGGAGTCTGTTTGACATTCACTTTGGAACAGTGGAGTGGACTTGGGATTGGATATTCTTCATCGCGAGTTTTGTCTGGAAGTGGGGCTTCTTTGTTCCCCTGTCCTTTATACTTGGCCAGCAGTTCGAAAAGGTCGTTGCAGTTTTCAGCCAAAGAGGGCTTCCAAGTGTCTTCCCCGTCGCATCGAGATGTCAGCCGAAGAAGTCGTCTGCCTCGGACGCAGCTCATCACTCCTGCTTTCCCGCATGGAATCCTGTCAAAACAAATGATAAATTGCCACAAACTCATTTAGAATGATGTTAGATGCAACCAAGGATTGAGCGAATACTAAATTCTCATGTGTGGAGAAAACTGGAGAAATGGACCCTTACCTTGCATTTGCATTTCGACAGAAATGATTCCGGTCTTCACGGAAATTATTCCGACATCCTTCCATTTCAAAGTTTGCAGGATCATTGAAGACAGGCCGACTGCAACTACAGCCACGCTCAACGACTCTTCCAGAGTCAAAGGGACGGTTGTTGCCACGATCCACCTGCTGATTGCCTCCGTTATGAACTGGACGGTTATGGTGACCTCCCCATCCCCGACCTCCTCCATTCCATGAAGGACGACCAAAGTGACCCTGGCAAACAACTGGAAAGAGACAAATTGTAGTTTGAACAAGAAAATTAGTTAATAGAAAGAATAGGAAGAGTAGAATATATTTACCTGAATTGAAGATGGCAAAGAGGAAGCAGCAATTTCCAATTATGAATAAACGCATGACGAAGTGCACCTTACATGCTCAGAATTCAAAGTGAATTATAACTAAAAACCCTAACAAAAATCTAGAGGTTAAAAATACAAAATAGAATGAATGGGAAATCCGAAAAAAACAAAAAGCCAAAAGGGGAGGTTTATATTTTTAGAATTTAGAAGTGTACTCTGTGCCCTTGGGAATTCAGAACCCTACATCCCATTTGTACAGTCAATTGTTCAACTAAAAATTATGAATTATGATGGGAATGGAAACCCTTTCCTAAGAGGGTACGCGGTGTGCCATTTATTAACGAATTTGGGCTAAATTCCGAGGTCTTACGCTGTGTCTAACGCTGTGTCTAACGCTTTGTCTTACGCAGGGAGGATTAATTAATCCCGATTCAATTTCTTGCATTTGATTCGTTGAGCCTTTAGTCCATCAGGAATACGTCGAATGCAACATCAGGATGCTCGTGAGCAAACCGCTCAAAAGATTCACTCGCTCGGATCTCCCGATGTCGACTATTTTAAAATGTAATAAATTAAGTTCCAGGTGTGATGAATTTTGGATTCTGATTTGCACTTACACGCTAAGGAACTTCATCATTGTCGAGCGCAGTTTTGGAGCCTTGTGAAGTTGAGCCAAGGTGAGGACACGACAGGCACTTCCAATGGAGATATTCTGACAGAGGTATTCTTCAGCGATTGACATCAGTCCTGGCATCTCGTACATTTCTCCTAGCTGGAACAATTCTTCAGCTGCGTCACCCAACCGTCGGAATGACACGTCCCCACCGTAGATGAATTCCAAAAGTCCATCAACAGTTTCAGTGCTGAAAGTTGTGAGATTCAATTTGCCTTGTACACTCTCAGACATGGGTGACTGGAGCATCATTCGGAAGACTGGACTGCGAGCTAAGAACCACACACAGCATGAGATAATTAACCTTATTTGTTATAAAATTAAATTAAATGTCTTGCCTGCTAGAATGCATTTGTGGGCTTTGAATGTTGTTCCAGCTGTTTCGATAGTCAGATCAGCCTCAATTTCCTTCATTCGGAGTTCAGTAAAATCCTGCAAAGCTTGTTGATTAAGTTTAAAGGTTTCTGGCACTGGATCGTCTGGAATCACGCGGTTGTGCTTGACTTTTGGATTCTTAGTCCACAATGCGCAGCGGAGGCGAATTGTGTCACCAGTCAGAAGGTTTCTGCCAATCGGGACTAAGTCAGACAACTTGACGAACTGTGGTGCTTCCCAGTAACTTCCCTCAGTGAATGAATGATTCTCCACATGTTTGACTACAAGTTGGAATGGGATTGAAACAAAGTTTTTTTTTAACCTTATTGAATCTAACGAGGTTGTAAAGGTTCTAAAGCACTTACACGTTCGCAGGAAAGGGTTGTCATCAACATCCAGCAGAGTCAGTTCAAATGATGCTTTCAATTTGCCTCGAATCTGAGAACAAATTAGCTTAAGCCCAAGATATCCGTCGTTTCGCTTCGTGATCTTCAATTGCCTGTTGTAGAGACAATAAACACTTAGAAAAGCTTCCAAGAGACCAAGTTAACAAGTCAATTTACCAATCAGCAGCAGTTGATGGGTCGTAAAACTGTTGCGAAAGTTGTCCTTTGTTTCCCACATCAATATCACTGAAGTTATTGCAGGCCCAAATGAAGGCAAACTTCTTTTGTTGAATAATCTGGATTCAACAAGAACAAATTACATACATTACTGCCAGTTTCACTTGGAACTGGAACACTTACGCTCGTGGTTCCATATACTTGCACCGAATGGTACCCATACTTCTTTGAACTCTTTGAGAGCGTAGCTTTGATTGGAGGACTTGGGAGACCCGGTGATGATGGTGTTGAAGGTTCATTGCTGTGTGGCAGGGACGAACGATTAGTGGCTGCCGGAGCTCGAGAAGTTCGTGGCTGCCGTGCTGGACCAACGCGTGACAAGTAAGCAGCTCTGACACGATCAAGTGCAGCTCTGATTTGTGGACGAAATGGCATTTGACCTCCGCGATTCCCTGATCCACGGTCACTACAAATAAAATAAAAATTGGCAAGTACCCAATACAAGTGAGGAAGTTACCTCATGCTGGAGCGAGGTTAATTTGGACTTAGCGGAACGAAATCTGGAAAGTATTTAGTTAAATGAGCGAGGACTGAGACTGACACTGAGTACTCTGGAGGATTTGCACTTGTTTGATGGCTAACGAACTTCTCTGTTACCTTGGCACTTGGGAGCGTTGAAAACAAGGCTCCATGTTTATTGGGACATTGGGAGGAGCCCTTGACGAGGAAGCCCTTGACGAAGAGCTTTACCTTTAAACAATGCGGGTAGCCGCTCTATGCATCGGTTCGCAAAAACCGCCAGGATGACGCATAAGGCGGCACGGGCAAATGCACATGTGGATGCACTTCCGGTTGTCCCGAATGGAATGCCACATTGTTAATTGGGTCAGTCCCAACAACCCTTGACCCCTGACCCCTAAGGGTCAATGAATTTATCATTACGGGGTCAATGAATTTATCATTACGGGGTCAATGAACTTAGTCAGATTGACCCGGGTGTCAAAATATTCAGATCATCCATAACAATGTTTAAATAGACCATTTTACCATGAGTTGACCTTTGAACTCTATGATCCTTTCTGTAAGAATTTAACACTCGTTTTGTACAAATATTTTGAGTAGTTGGGGGTTAATTTTAATTTACTTTCTTTCAGTCAAAGATTACAAAGGCAGGCATGCTTATGAACTCCAATTCTTTCGGTGGTACTTGAGGAATATCCTATTCGGAATATCCGATTCAGTATGATGAAAGCAAAAACTACAATGCAATGATGAGTATGACCCATTGACCCATCTGATTGACGACTTGATGAAACTTTGTGAAGGACCAGACAAAGTTTGGAAGATCCTTTGAAAGATTTAAGGGTCAAGTAAAGGAGGATTTTTGACCTCTAATACTCTAATTAATTGTATGAGAAAATCATTATACCGATGTAGTGTAAAATCTAACAAATTACAAGAAACCATGAGGCATAGGATCACTGCTGAGGCCCTTTATTATAAAGTTAAGGGCCTCAAATTGATTTTACTTTTTTTCTAATGCCTCATGGTTTTTTGTTAGTTCAGACATGTGACACTATAAAAGAGCCTAGCAGCACCTTCTCTTACGGATGTTCATGAGCTACGCCATTTCTTCAAAACTCCCGAAAAATAAAAATATTTGTGGAATTACAATTTTATGGGTTTGTAGGAGAAAATTTTACATGTTAAAGCCTGAGATTAGCCTGAGGCAAGAGAGAATTTCCCCACAAAAACTCATAGGAAAAAAACCAAAATTTTTAAACACCAATTTTTTTGATGAAATCGAAATTTTTATGAAAATTCCGAGATTCTACGAAGTTTGTGTTGTGATTTTCCTAATTATGACGCAAAAAATTGCCAAAAGCGCTTGTCAAAAATCAGCTGACTCCTTTCTCCTACGACCTACCCATAATTAATAAGGCTAGCCGCTAGCCCTACTTGTGGCGGGTCTTCGTCCTTTTCACTACGTCGGGGAGATCTGTGTGCTGAACGAAGGTTCCTACAGAGGGCCATGAGGATTTCGTAAAAATATTACAAGATCTTGCAACATTTTCAGACTCGCTTATTTTTGCTGTCGTCCTAGGAAGGGACTTAATTTTTTTTAAGTGAGGGAAATCAAAATCACAAAGTCTTCAAGCTAAAGGCAGTGCAACAAGAGTAACAATTTTATATCTCAATAGCTGTCAAAAATTAGCCCAGTTAATTCACCTTTTGTTAAAAACGTTTTTTTTTTAAATATTGTCTGAATTTTGAAATGAATGTTTTAACTTTCTTTACTTGAAGTTGAATGATTTAGAGTGAACAAATGTTGAGTTTGGGCCGTAGTTCCTGGATATCCGGAATGTGCCAAGACTGTGATGCCACGTGCCTCGCCTCGTCATTTCCATTTCTGAAGTCCAAGGAGACAGTCGCATTTCCTGAACCCTCGCCTTTTCAGTTTTCACTGCACCGACGATCTCGTACAACCTCACATCCCACCACCACACAGGTCAAAGGTTAGTTTGGGAATAAGAGAACACGAAGAAAACAGTTACTTCATATCTTTGTTTTTCAGTTGACTGTTATTAGCACAAGGCTGTCAGTTGGTGTGATGGCTGAAGCTGAAGTTGTGGAAGCTGAAGCGGTGGGAGGCCTAGTGCCAAACCCGAATCCCAGACCACTCGAAGAAGCAGATTACTACGACTACGAATCCCGGGAACTCTGGGACCAACCACCAGGTGCAGAAGGGGTAGTGGTCCGGGAGTTGGTACTGCCGCGGCCTCGAAGGAGATTTTTTTGGAGTAAATGAAAGATTAATTTTGCTATAACTAGTCAAATTCCAAGATTGTGTAGTATTGTAATGATTTATTAATTTCAGGACGGTCACGGGCAGAACCAGGTCCACCAGTAGCGGGACGTCGTCCAGCTGATTTGCAGGCATTGCTTGACAATGCACCGGAACCAGGTCCATTTGTCATCCCGAGGCGCCCAGTATTCGACGTTCAGGCGGTGATTTTCATTCCTCCACCCCCTCCACCCCCTCCACCCCCTCCACCGAAAGTTTGTCGCAAGTACTATCGTGGGGATCGCTTGGAACGTCCGACTCGTCTCGTACCACCGCTTCCAAAGTTCCTACACTTCCTGAAGAACGAATGTAAGTTATTTCATTTATACTGTTGCATTTAATCTCACTTTTCGTAAAAATCGTTTTGGTTATTTCAGTTGATCATTGGGACTTGGGAAGTTATGTCTTGCATTTGGAAACCAAATCAAGCAGGGATAACATTTTGGATCTTCCGTTTGAAGAAATCCTCAAACAATGGAACTGCGTCATTTGCGGAAAATTTGAGCACAATGGAATGTACCGTTGTGTCAGTCTCTCACACCAAGTTGCGACTCATGTCACTTGCAGTACATGTCTTGGGGGATCAAGGCTTGATCATACTCTAACTCTCGAAGAGGAAGTTTACATCGCAAAATCTTGTTCTTGCTGTATGACAACACAGGCAACCGAGGGACGCTACCAGAAAATCACGAGTGTTCTAGTGGTAGAACTGCTGTTCAAGATCATTCCGCTCAGTTGTCCGGGTTGTAAGGAAATTTTCAACAACGACGACATTTTCAGTCACAGCAAGAAATGTAGAAAGTAAGAATTCTTATTTCTGATTTGCGTATTCTTCCCTTAAATGTTAAACTGTTCTTAATCTAGAGGTTGGAAATGCGTTATCTGTGGTGAATGGGTGGCTCTGGGTGAACTAGGAAATCACTTCACTCAGATGGGTCATTCAATCCAATCGTACTTGAGACCAAAGCCGAGTACAGTCGGGAAAGCGGAGTTCCAGATTGTCCTTCCAAGTGAGTAAAATAACATCAATTAATTTCTTCTTATAATTTTTATTTTAAACATTTCCAGAGATTCCAAGCTTTGCCGTTGGAACTTTTGTCGTTGAAGAGTTTGGGACATTTCTGATGTACCAAATTAGGCTTTCAACGTTCAAAGTAGCTTGGTTTGTGGTTCATAATTCGGACAATCATACGGATGCTAATAAACTCAAAGTGGACTTTGAGTTGGTAGCAAACAGCCGAGATGTAAGTTATTAAATTGGAATTCATGAAACTTATTTTCTAATTTTTCACTTTCTGTTTTATTTATTAGGGAAAGGAGATTTATCAGAACAGTTGGAGTAACTTCGTGTACCCTTGGAAGGTTCGTTTCGTCGACTCATTGAAGGAAGACCTGGCTGAATTGGATCCTTGCTTCATGACTACGGCTACTTTCGACTACAAGGAGCTTGAAGAGTTCCTTGAACGAGGAATCCGTTGCAAGCTGTCTCTTTATATTCGGAAGCGTCCGACCTGGCTTAGTAAGCAGAACTAGTTTGTGTAAACTTGTCTAATACCCAAGCTACAGTTCATGTTCATCTGGTTTCAAAAATAAAGAATTATACCTTATCAGAATTATCGAACCTAAGCCGTGCTCTGTCATTCGTGGCTCTGAAGCCCTGTGACCTGTGACTCATCCTTTTCTTCCTCTCGCAGAGGAAAAAAAACAGACTCCAGTTGACGACGGGCTAAGGTGGCCCCAGCGCCGTCTCCCGGCGTTACAAGCAG
>VNWY01000197.1:0-68005 GCA_009869845.1 Pseudachorutes palmiensis | reverse complement strand
GTATGTAATTCCCTCGAGAGAGTCAAACAAAGCTGGATGTCAAACTTTGCTGATAAAATGCCCATGAGTCCATTGACACTCATAAGCACTGCCGAGAGGTATTAGGTTGATAACCACGGCTTGTGCCTCAGCTTTGATACACTGATATTTCTAAATTTATTCCGTCAACAATTAATATTACTTAATTAACAATTAATGCTAACGCATTTAAACATCATCATTTTTGGTATATATTTATAGTATATAATTTCATTGTTCCATATTTTACCTCAAGAAATATAGACATAATTGAATTTACAAATATTTGAAAAAATTCATTTGCTATTCTTCTAAATATTCCAGCGAACAAATTAAAGACAACTGAATTATGTTATGCAATATTTTCTATTTATATTTTATAGTCTTCATCTGTAAAATAATCCCATTCCGAACTGATTTCTAGCGGAAGCCAATTACTCTGAGCAAAAATATTTTGATGAATGTACCTGTCAGCGTCTTCCTTTGTCAATTGCTTGCTCCATGAAACCCTTTCACTCGAGTCGACACCTTCAGATTCATACTCTGCAAAATAAGCAGTTTTCCAGTTCTCAGTCCCGTGCCAATTCATCCAACCATCAGAGTCAATGTGAGGACCCATTTTTGTATATAGAAACACTGCTTTGGCATAAGGGCGCCATGGTCTTCCCAACAAAACGCCTTTTAGCAAGGGATCAGCAACCAATGTACAATTCCAAAAAATAAATCCATAGTTGACGTTTGCAGGTGTTGCTGGTGCTGTTATAGTTGATTTTTTTAAACTCTTAATCACACAATTGTCAAATACGGAAGTCCCTATACCAAAAATGATGTCAGTAGTTCCTTCAATGTAACAATTAGCGTAGTATTGCCTAGAGCCTTTAGTCCCACTGAAAAGGGTATCCTGGTTACCAAGAAGACGACAATCATGGAGGATACTCCGATCACCCTCAACATGGAGAGCTACAGCTTGGCCAGCTTCTGGTCCGGCAGTATTTTCAATAGTCAACCCCGATGCATAGAAATCATCCCCTTGTACAAGTAACCGTGTAGGATGTAAATGTGGTGATGGCTCTAGCACCAGTTGGACTTGGACTAGATCTTAGTTTTCCAGCATAATCTCCATTGCTGATGATCGTTGTCAATTTGTTCGAACCGATCAGTGAGATTTTTGGCTGCCAAGAAGGAATCACGAGTTTTTCCTTGTAGAGTCCTGGATGTACGTATATTTTAACTTGGGTTTGAGACAAAGATCGGACTGCATTTACGTGCTTCTTGGATTGTCGTGTAATCACCGGTGCCATCTTGGGCCACGATGAGTTTGTCAGGAGCCATGCGTTGTGCTTCTTCATCTGCGTCATCCAGTGATTTGACACCTATGGAATTATTCCATATTCTGTAATGCTTTTTCCTGGTTAAAATTTCTCTGTGTAATTAGTTTGTGTACCTTGGTGTAGAATAATTATAAGCAAAATGGTAGACCCCATCAGGGTTTTAAATAGTTTTAGCACAATTCCGTAAGATTCCATCTCCTCGTCAGTATTTCTATGTAGTGTATGTGTGTGTAAGCTCTGCAGTACTAAACGTTCATATTTATTGAGGAAGATTGAGGGGTGTGAAAATGGAATCACATTTTGGGAATGGATAATTACTTTTTAATTTCGACTATTTTTGTAAGGAAACTCGTCGCATAAAGCATTTTTATTTTTAGCAGTTAAACCTTTTTATTATTAAGTAGCGGAAGCTAATGCTTTTGTCCTGTCTTTCGTATATTTTCAACGATTTCGACTTCTCTATATTACGGTTTCCTGCACAAATAATTTTACCTTGCACCCCTAGGTTTAGAATTTGTACAAATTAATGTAAAAAAAAATTGTCCTTGTCGTTTATTACGGATGTGAAGATACGAACTTCACACATGTAACCGAGTCCGTTACTAATCGTTTTACAAAGTTTACAAACTGAGTCCAAGCCTTTGAGAACCTTTGATCTTACTTCAGCTCATATATGCGGACCGACCGGATTTCGAATGTTGATTTAGCCCAATTTTCCATGGCTTCGTCAGGAGTGATTTCATTTCCTTTAGGGAACATGCGTGAACCGCCCACCGCCAAGTTAAGAATCAAGTCCATTGGCTGGGAAAATGGTCGACCACCGCAAGAAGGCCAGTGGCTTTTAGAAGTTGACACTCTGTATTCTTCTCTCCCATCAACTCGCCAAATAATATTTTCTGAATTCCATTCGACTTCATAACTGTGAAATTCGAGGCTACAGTCCATATTGGTTCCAGTTCCGGTTCCATGCTTGGTGGAGCCGTAGTACGCTGTAAAGTACAGGTGGGTTGCATCGTGACCTTTCATTTCTACGATATCTATTTCTTGATAGCAAGCTCCAGACCGGGTTTTCAACCAAATAGCAGGAAACAAAAGCCTTCCCGACGGCTGCCTTGCATTCACAACCACTTTTCCATATACGGTAGGGTTAATTCGTTGACGGATGCGACCGGAATTGAAAGTCTTTATGCCGTTTGGCTGGATTTGAGCGGATAAAATTAGCATCCCATTCTGGACATGGACGTTACTCTTTTCATAACATTGGTGCTGTCCAACTCCGTATTCTGAACAAAAGAAAATGAAATTTTTTTAAATTTCTAATTCGTTCTAAAGGTGTATTTAGATATCTTTACCATTTCCACAACCTAGTTGATATTCCCATTTACTCAAATCTAAACTATATCCAGAGAAATTGTCTTCAAATGTCAACCTCCATTGCTTAGACATGACAGCGGGCACGGCAGCGACAAATAGAAAGAAGAGGCAGTTGGAATTCCGAAGCATTGTATTGAAACAGTGCCTTCGGCTTACTTCAACTTATATTAAACTGGACAAGTGTCACCCTCGGAGATGGTTTCAGGACGATTCATTTAAACCCGAACGTAATCGAGGTAAATATTAATATGCAGTTAAGGTGTTTCATCATGAGATGTTGCGGAATACAGTGTGTGTGATACTTATATTGTTTATTATGTCAACCATTACAAAGGAACTGAGCTAACGACGTGTTTCATTAAGATCTGTGGAATAGTTTTACAAAAGATTTTGCTGCTGTAAGAAAATTGAAAATATTCCACTGCTTCTGGATTGGCGACAATGTCTCCAAAGTTGGAAAATGAAGAAAATTATAGCGGGAAATTCCAAATTAACGACCCCATCTTCCTCCCCAGCCACCGCCCCAGCCTCCGCGACCTCCCCAACCTCCTCCTCCTCCTCCCCAGCCTCCGCCCCAGCCACCTCGGCCTCCCCAACCTCCCCATCCTCCTCTCCAGCCACCACCAAATCCACCGCCACCAAACCCTCCGCCGAATCCAGGATACCCGCCTAATCCAATAAGAAATTGACCAAAGGCGACGCTGACAAAAATTGTCATCACCAACAGGCTCTGGAAATCAAGAAAAATGTATAAGAAATTACTTCACCGTGCTCCTAGGGTGAAGAAAGCGGCGATTTTCTAAATCACACGGCATATATCCTTCAACTTACACTTATCCTCAGCATTTTCGAGCTTCTTGAAAACCCTGGCGTGTCCACACTTTTGCAAGTCTAACTGAGCACTCGTTTGATAAAATCGTTTTCCACTTGGTTTATAAAGGTTTCTTAAATATTGACTCCTAGTCCAAGGTAATTGGCAACTGCCCACGAAATGATGTCATATTCTCCATTCCTGGAAGCGGTAGATCATCGTTGCTAATTCCAATATGGAATATTTATTCTTGGAACCATCCTGGCAGTCGCTTGGGAATTACACACAAGTGGTTAAAATATTCAGAAATATGTAAATAATCCTTGGTGTTAATTGCTCTGTGTGTTTCTGTAGAAGAGAGTTAAATGATTGATTTGTTTACAGAGTGTGATGGTCAGGAGGTGGCCAGCGGTTTACAGGTCTGTCATATTCTGCAAGGAGTTAGTTAATTGACATCACAAGCCTGGAAAGAATCCATAATTAACTGTAATTGAAAATTAACGATTTTTTTTGCTAAATCTCAGCTTGCCCGAATTTAAAATTTTTGGCGGGATTCTCTTCCCAGTTTAAATTGTGCTTGATTTTATTTTCAAAAAGCCAAAAAGCTGGAAATTCTTGTTTTAGAATTGCTATTTTTTAGAAAACAAGACATTGCTTGACATTGTGAATCGTGAATTGAACGAACTGGCAAGGGAGAAGAAGAAAGAGGTAAAGCGACGATTTGAGATTGGCATTTTGTCATTGCTGGGAATTTGTAACATTCGCAACTATTCTAAAGGTTAATAAATCGTTTAATTTAGGAACCACGATGCCGCGACGCCTTGAAGCAGTGGTCGTCGTTGACTCTGGTTCTGACTCGGATGACCAGTTTGAGTATGGTGATCCAGATCGAAGTGAATACTGGGAGACACGGAAGGTTGAAATCCGTCAACCTAAAGGAAAACAGAGAAAGGCAGGCCAAAGGTCGGGAAAGCGGAAGAGGCAAGCAGTTGACGAGGATTACGTAGAAGTTGAAGCATCAGAGGACTTTGGAGACCAAATTGAGGTTGAACAGAAACCTAGAAGAAAAAGGGCAGCGAAAGACGGCACTCCTAAGCCAAAATTGGAGGGCATGTACGATCAAACTTTAAGATGCAATTCAGCAGCTTGTGTTGCTAATCCCATGCATCTTAGGATTAGTGGTAATTGAGAAGCGAATTGGACATAGAGTCATCTGTAAATAAGACGTAGGCGTGCGCGTGGAAGACCTTTTTTCTAAATTAGAAATTGGGTTGTCCTAAAATAGCTTATGCACATTGCTTATGGTTGCTTGATGGTAGAAGTCAATTTTATCTGTGTATTTATAATTTTTCTTTGAATGTTTTTAGGCCTGCATCGTCGTGCGTTTGCTCCATTTGTGGTGCATCATTCGAAAATTCAAAGAATCCAGTTAATGCACTTTACCATCACACTCGATACGCTCATCAAATGATTCCTAGGCTTGCCTGTAAATACCCAGGGTGCACTGCGGTGTTCAGACGAGAAGGTGAATTAAACGTAAGTTTTGTATTGTGGGGCTTTAATTATATGATTCATTAGTATAATTTCATTTACAGAACCATTCAGTGATTCACACTGGAGAGAAGAACTTTGCGTGTAACGTCGAAGGATGTACAAAAAAATTTACTTCAAGAGGAGCACTTTCTTATCACATGGCTGTCCACACGGGGGAAAGAAATCAAATTATTTGTGGTAATTAGAAAATAATAGAAATAATAGATAATAAATAGAAATTAATAGAATAATAAGTTAAATAATTTTGAATGAAACTTAGAAACGTGTGGAAACGTGTATACTTCACAATATACGTACAAGAGGCACATGCGAATGAAGCACGACCTCACGAACCCGGTGGTAAGTTATCTTTTCAGGTGACGAAAGTCAGTGAACAACAGTGATATTGACCAAAATATTCACATTTTTCAAATAGAGAAAGCGAAAGCAACATGTAGGCGAGGACGAAGTGGCTGTTATAGAAGCAATTCTTGGAAAGTGGTACGTCTGTAGCTACTGTCCTAATGGAACTGTAAAATTCAAACAACTCGACGAATTCCAATATCATTATCATGCTGTAAGCATTATAACCAAAGTAGAAACAAGACTAGTATTTGAGATATAAATTACATTTTTAATTCCAGAATCACAGCTCGCTAGAAAATGAAATCTTGATCGAGTACTGGTGTGATCACTGCGCGTCGCGGTTCAAGACAGTAAAGGATCTATGGATACATCGCGAAGCAGCACACTTCAAGTCTGAAATTATTAGCACTGTGAATTGCAGCGTCGGGAATCAAATTGAGTCAAGTGATACTATTGCCGAAGCTGTTAAGACCATCCAAAGTCAAATTACTGCGTCCGAAGGAAGTGAAAGCTTTACTGTGCCACTTGTGATTAACTCTGAAGGTGATGATGTAAATTGTGAAGCTCAGTCCGGAGCTTTGCAAGAATCTGGTACTTCCAACGAAAACGTGGGAAGTAATAGTCCTAATCTTCGTCGGCGTCTGACCAATTCAAAACTCCCGTCAGGTGAAAGAACTGTAGTTCCCGCATCGTCAAAACCTGTTGATTCTAACGATCAGAAAATCGAGTATCCAGAAGCTGTATTGGAGTTGCATTCAGTTACCGATGATTTTGACGATACTTTTCTGGATGACGGTAATGATGATAGCCATCTGGAGACACAGCCTCTAACAATTCCTACCGTACCAACACATTTGAATATTAAGATCAACCACGCGTCTTCCAGCGTTAACCAATTAACGCCCAAATCAGCTCCACCCCGTACCCAGAAAAAGGTTTCCCGCAACCCTCCGAAGCCTAAGGGGATTCCCAAACCTCCGGACAATACGAGTCCAGCAACTTTTCAGCCTTATGCAAGTGACAGGAAACCAGTTTTCAGAATTCCAATACCTCGACCGTTTCCAACACCCCTGCCTTATCCAACTCCAAGCTTAGATAACAAGTTTACACCCATGGACCGTACCGTTGGCAATAGACAAAACGGTCTAGGATGTGCGACCATAAAAATTGAGGTCCCTATCAAGAATCAGGCGTCAAAACTACGTTTGGATAAAAAGCGGCGAGAGTTGTGTCGTATGATCCAGAGCATCGTTGATGTGGCTATGGCTGGAAGTGAAAGCGACAGTGAAGAAGACTTTTACGAGTCTCCGGTTCGTCGGAGAAAACCTAAGACTCAAAACAAAAATCAAAGTGGACCGCTGAAACAGAACGTCATATTTGAAACTATTGGATTTGAAAAGGCGCAGGCGCCTTTCGTCCCTCCCAAGGTGAAGGATCATGAAAGAACTCTGGACAAGGAGCTTGTTATCCCCTTGATTGACATTCGACTCAATCAGTCGGTGTCGCCTGGAGAAGGTTCTGAACCCGAAGTGGTTGACATCACCGGGTCACCGGGATCTTCCCCTCCCCAGAAGGGAAGAAAAACTCTGTGACGAAAACAAAGAAGGGCCAGAGAAAGTACAAAGTAATGAATATTATTTATTCGACACAGTCACGACTCTTATTTCCATTCAATCAAACTTTTCTTTTTTTTTTACAGGATTACTCCAAACGATGACCCAGACTTCAACATTTAATTAGTTAAGGTCACGCAGCTTTTCTTTCTGATGAAACTTCATTTTGTTGGATACCATTTGTCATTTTCTCTCAGTCCTCAGTTTAAATTGCTGACTCGGCCATCAGTATAATGGGTGTTTGTAATATTTCCCGGGCCCAGCTACTCGCGTTTCTTTTCTTCACATCTTATTTTGTCACTTCAAGATCTGCTTTTATACGAAGGTCGAGTGAGATCAAGTCCCCAATTGACACCCAATTGTCCACACAGCGATCAATCACAGGAGATGTCAAAACAGAATTACTCGCACCAGTGACTGAAGCAACTACCGTCAAACCGAGACACGTAAGGATAAACTTTTACTCAAATGTGTGTTTGTGACTCTTTTTTTCCCGACATTTCAGAGACGATCCTTGTGGGGATATTTGATCAGTTGGAAGATGAACTGGATGATGGAGTGGATGAAATCGTATTTGAAATCAAACGGCAGTGGATGCATCCAGATGAACCCTACTTTTGGCATCGACATGAGTTGCTTCAAACGTAGAAGCTCGGCTTAAGTAAACTGAGGATGAAATTACAGTTTTTTCTAATATATCTAGGTCAACTTTTTGTCTAAGTTTCCAAGATTTTTCACTCTTTAATTATCTAGTTTTAATTTCGTTTTTCAGCAAACATTTTTCTTTGAAATGGAATAGATAATGCAAATGTGTCTGTCGTGGTTTTCCTCTCTTTTCCTGGAGAAAGGCTGGAATGACTCCGGAACTTTCTCCTTGGAGCGGTAGCATATGCTTCTGAAAAATTTGTCTCCGTGGAGATTGCGTTCCATAATCACATTTCCTTTTCCAATTCCTCCAGGCCCAGAATCTGAGCTCTCTGGTTCTGTCTTGGAAGAAAAATAGTCGTGAAAATGAATCCGCAGTGGTTAGAGGCCGTAAATGGATGGAATTGAATGAAATGTGATTAGATAGGTGATCTCCTCCTCCCTTATTTATTACAGTCGACCTTATCCTTCCGATTGTCTCCATCATCATCTCGTGGGTAACTTCTGTGATATTTCCATGGGGCCTAACGAGAGCTTTTCTTCACGGCATATTGGGTTCCACCAAGAAGGGAGATCGATAAGGAAACTATTATTAAATTATCATGGCATCATGAATTATTATACCCACAATCTACCATAAAGAAAGAAGCAGATCCTCTTTCTTCTTTTCTCTATGAAAAACTCCAGTGATTTCAAGAGGTGGGGCTGGATTGCTGGAGGACAGTTTAGATTAGAAATCTTCTACTCAAAAGATGAAGAAAACATGGAAAAGTTTTTGGCAGAAGAAAAAAGTTTTGCTTCTGAAGCAGAAGCTTTGAAGCAAAGTACTGAGAATGATCGGACTTTCTCTATAGCCCGGGAATTTCTTGCGGTTCAACAACTCAGGAGAGTTCGTGCTTGAGTCATGGCAGACTAATCCACTCTTACAGATGTCAGGATTTCGCAAAGCAAATCCTTCGCATTACTCACTCCGCAAAGTCATCAACTTTTCTAGCCGCGGTAAAGAATTTAACGTCAGTCAACGAAAGTTTAAACTTGCGGAGAACAAAGGCAAGGCTGTCTTAAAAACTGGCACCCTTGGGCAAAAGTAACCCGGAAGGAGGTCGCTTCCTGTCAATTTCAATGTGACAAACAATAGCAATAGACATTAAGTAGCGCTTCCCCTACTTAATAACTAGGGACAACCGAAATCGGTGCGGATTCCCCCCACCCAGGTATAGGAGAATCAAAAACCGGATTGTATTTAGTCCTAAATTGGTTTAGGTAGTAAACCTCCCTGTCGCTACGTTTTGCTAAATACGGAGCATACTTTAGTTTTTAAAATGTTAAAAAATTCTTTATGATCTGGCTACAAAGCTATAAATTAGTCTCCGGTTCGATAGTATTCACTATAGTCGAGATAGTGAGTTAGAGCGATCCATTCATTATTTGTTCCTTAACAGAGATTTTTGCACGCGCTGTTGTTCAAAAAGTTTGTATTAACTTTATTTCCCATTTAGCGTCGACCTGATCGTCACTAACTTCGGCATAACAAGTGACTTCTCCATTGTAAAGCAACGATTTGAAAAATAAGCGTCATAATAACCGTACTTTTGAAAGGAAACCAATGAATGCTTCCTTTGGCACGTAACTCGACGAAAGGAGAGCGGAAAACACCTCTTGCCCGAGTTAGGGTAAGGGGTCACGGATGGGCCCTTGGATTTTCGAACTAGTTTTTGGGTAAACGCAGGGTACGGGAAATCAAAAACAGTAACGCCTTAGCCGGTTGCTCATGTTAAACAAGGTGTGTAGCAGTTTTGCCGAATAAATACAAGCTTATGAAAGCATCTTTGGAGTTGCAATGCAACTTTTGTTAACTGGTTTGTGAGAGTAAAAGAGTAAATCCACAGCGTATTTCGCTCAATTTGCATACAACCATATTTGCTTTACAAGTAACTTTAGGTGGTTAGAAGCAAACCTTAACAACATGCTTCGGAATTGATGACATATTTTCATGGAGTGGGGAGACTATTGATTTGGAATAGCCACCCCAACGTTATCTAACCGCTAGGACCCATTTCAGCAGTCCTTCCGTTGCAAACAACTTTCTTGGAAGGGGAGGGGAGGGGAATACTACCTGATGTCACGATGCAGTATGGGGAATTGATGACTTACTCACCTCATACACTGCCGCCGGAGACTGATTTGATTCTTTCTGACTTCTCCGACAGTCGAGGAGGTTAATATTTGTATCTTATTTGTATCAGCATACGAGGTAGTTCTGGCTATAGTTAGGCATTCTTAATAATACGTCGTGCAAACCACGCCAAGGGCTGTACAAGGTGCTCTAATGCACAAGAAGACTCCATTGAGTTGTACCAACCATGTGTACCAATTTGAAATTAAGAAAACTGTCTTGCCACATTACTCATATGGGACCCGGAAAAGCTAGTTTACCTTAGGGAAATAATCTTTTCTAAATCCCGTACGGACAAAAGGAATAGTTCGCATCAACTAAAAGCTCATCCTTAATTGAAACATTCATACATAATCAAAAACTCCCTACTGTAGGTAGTTTCTAGCAGTTTGCTTTTGCATAGTGACGACATTGCCGCCGCAGTCAGAATCATATAAAATGTCCGTGTCAGAAAGATCATTAACACAGTCAACATTACAACTCCAGAGACTAGCGATGGGTTCCAAACTACTGCTAGTGCTTTTCCTCCAGTTCAGTTTCATCGCTCAAAACGTCGTGGTGTCAAAAAAGATTCTCATTGTTGGCATGGGCCCGTGCGGTCTCTACGCCGCTATGAGAATTCTTGAGACTTCCAAAGATCCATGTGATGTTACAGTTGTTGAGCACAGACAAATCTACCATGAGGATTACGAAAATCGAACTGGCGCCGAACCTTTGCAAGATGAAGTCCGACCACAAATCGTTGGCTTGGCTCTTTCAGTCGCCAAGAAACTTCCAGTGGACATGAGGCCGAATCTTTGGCAGGATGCTCACAATAAGTACTACTTTGGTGTACATACGCCTGCACACCCCGAGACTTATGTTGATAAACCCCATGTATGTATTGGCAAACTGCAAATGGAACTACTGGATCACTTATTCAAGACATACGGAGATCCAAATGGAGTAAAGAAATTCACTCCATTGGAAGGGAAATTCGATGACTCGTATTTGCAGGACATGGCAACTATACAACAGTACGATTTGGTTCTGATTGCAACTGGGAACACAGCTTGTACCAGCACTTTAAGAAAAGCACTGGGAATGGCCGATTCCAGCGGGACGGAGCAACCATTGGAGGGCCTGTACATAACATTCAAGCTAGCTAGTGTGATGCCACCCCCTCCCGACGTTTCAAAGTATGAGAAGTTTTTCCAGGCAGACTATGAAGAAGTTTTTACCCCAGCTTATGACCCAGAAAACCGCGTACAGCTGTCCTGCTTATACGATAAGTATGCTTTCTCTGCATTTACTGGTCCCTTTATAAACAAAGCTGCGTTCAATCGATTGCCATCCAAACGCATGAAATTTACGGGCATGAGTTCGGACAAATCAGTTGACCTATCCAACGATCGATTCTTTTTAGAAGTGAAGACATACTTGAAGCTCAAAATGCAGGCAGCGAATATAATGTACCCCAAAGATGAGGACATTGAAATTGTGTACTCTCCTCCAAAGCAAATGACATATGACAAAGTGACAACTGAAATGCACGGTGTTCCAGTACTCTTTGTAGGAGATGCCGCAGGAGTATCTTTCTACTTGACAGGGATGAGCCTTGCCAGAGGTCAACTTGCGATTGAGGAATTGCTGGAGCACGGTCTTTTGGACGCTAAATCAGATATATTACGACAAAATTACGAGAACGACTGGACGTCGGTTAGGAAGAATGAATTCAAGACATTCAAGGAACACATGGCTCTTGAATTCACGCCAGGGGATGACATTGACTTCAAGTATAATCACAAAGGTCGGGACTATGTCGGTACCATTGTGACTAAGTTGGACGAGTTCAAAGAATTGCTGAAGCTACCGAAACCGAAAGTCTAATGAAGACTTTGGAAAGCCAACCTCGTGTAGTTTGCAAGAGTATGTATTGCATATATTTAGTTATAATGTTATTTTAGATTTTACTCCACTAGATTTTTTTCTTCGTTTAGCTAGCTTTCATTATTTCTTCTTGTAAAGATATGTATATGTATTTCTCTCGCTCTTTGTATGTTATGCAATGTAATAGCTCAAATTCTGACAAAAAACATTAAAAATTAACCCGAAACAACTCTTGGAACTTATATAATTATAGCTTATTTACGTAGATGCATTTTCTATAAGGAAGTGTGCCTAAGGTGTTTGTTGTTGCACATATTATTGAATCTGACAGGATAGAAAGACAAGTTATGGACATTTCAATCGAAAATTACCAAAGGAATAACATCAATTCGGAAACCTCATGAAGTGGTTAGTGAAAGGGCGCCACTTTTTGTTCTGTCACTACGTACTGTTCAGTGTGGCCTTTAGCAAAAGAAAAAAAGCGTTTTTTAATCTTAATGGAAACTTTTGGAATTTTTTTAAACTGTACTTGATACGGTCATCCAAATAAGCGTCAACAGTGGTAGAAGAAACTGCTGAATTTTTTCGGGTAGCGGTTGATAAGAAAAACCGCTTTTTCAGATTTCATCCTTCACCGCTTACGTGACGATGAGGCCATTGTTAATTTTCTAAAAGTAGGCAGGGCAATTTGTAGTGAGAAAATAGGCACGTAAACGACACCTCGTTGATGGACAAATTGAATCTGACTGAATGGAAAGGCAAGATGGACATGTCAATCGGAGATTATACGAGGAACAATGATGAGGAAATCATAAAGTGATTGGTGAAAGCTGTCACTTTTTTGTTTGTTGCTATTCCAGTATGGTGGCCGCGTGGACCTGTCATTCTCCATGACCATTCAGATTCAACTGCAAAGAGACAAATGTCGCCGTCGTCAAAAAGTATAAATGGATTTTTAACTCTGATCATAAATAACAAGTTCTTGGGATGTGGGCATGTCAGAGAATGACACTCTCTGGATCCCGTGTGATGATACGATGAGTTTTAAAAATGAGGCACGTCACACTGAGGCGTCGGGTATGGAACAATGCAGCCATATTTGGAGCTCCAGACCCATTCAAATCCGACGGAACAAACGTCATTAAGGAAGACTTGATTGTTCCTCCATCCTGGAAAACGAGCATGTAGGTCTTTTTGTTGTTCAAACAACTTTTGCATCCTCATCTAATTCCTAAAGCAAATTACAAAGGTGGAATCTTGAACAAATTGTTTTAAAACGTCACTTCATTTGTAATCCATTTAGAATAATTTAGTCTGATTCTAATCTGATCCGCTTTAATCACAGAGCCATGTCAACTCTCAATCGTCAAAAGTCGGACTTATTCTGGTACAAAGAAAATACAAAAGCCTTTAAAAGGTTTTATCCAGTGTCAGAATTGATGCCTTTGATGCTACATTTCAATCAACATGGATGTCGGAATCCTTTATCGTATGCGTGTAAGATTAGGCAAATCTTCATATCAAAAATATACAAGACGAAGTGACTAAGAGAAATTGATTGATGATTTATTTTTATCAAAAAATTATTTTGAATTGAACCGTATATTGTAGAATTGAAAGGATCGCAGATGTACTTTTGACTTGTATAATTTGGCGTCCAGATGTGACCCGTGTGCCGCAGCGTCATCAGCTCCATGTCAGAAGCTGTCCACACGCTAAGAAGTTCTGAAAGCATTTTCGTCTTATTTTTGCATGTGGTATAATAAGGATGTTGTTTGTTTTTAAAACGAAAAAGGCACGCTTTCTCCTTCCGGCTACGTGGAACATCGCGCAGTGCATTTAGCGTTGAATTTACAAGATAAGGAGCTCAGGCTAATGGACTTTTAGCTTTGTTTGTGTAAAACGGGAAGAAGCACGTCGACAGCCAACGGTGGCAGTGACATTGCTATGCTTTTCTGGCCTAGCTCAATTCCATTTCCGTGTCCGCCGAAGTTGTTCTTTCGAAGAGCTTTTGGCCTAAAACAACAGCTGACCCTTACGAGTCAGGTTCCATTTTGTAAAAGATTACGATTTGGACTGGACATCTGGAATGGAAAAGGCGGGAAGCGACACCCGTTTTACACTTTTTAGAGGACCATATTGCTTACGTCGCACGGGGTTTAATTAAGTTTTCTAACGGAGTCTGATCATTTCCTTTAATTAAGGATTCAGTCTGTGCACTTTCAACAGAAGCTGCGGTTGGATCGTAGGCTTGAAGCCGAAAGGAGCTTGGAGTTGCATTTGAAAAAAGCGAATAAGAATCTGCAGATGAAAAGATATAAATCAAATGCCATTTAACAAAATGACACGACGTCTTCCGTATTGAAAATATTACGATCATTTGTCAAACTGTTGATCAAACGAATATGTCCCTGTCAAACACTTCTTGTGAAAGGAAAACGCGCCCACGCCGCCACTTCTTAAAGAATTCTAAATATTGTATGAATGCAAACGCGGAAGAATCAACTGCCAAGTCCATGTGTCTCATTGATTAAAAAGTGCATATCCCATTACAGACAAATGGACGCTCTTATTGAGAAGTCACCCGCGCATCCGTCACGACTCCTGTGTAGCTCTTTTGGTGAGTGGGAAGGTTTGAAAAGAAGGCCATTGACAAGCGAAGGGCTCGATTTCCACTTTACCAAAATTAAGTGAGCCCTAGGAAACATGACTTAATCACCAAGTCCCAAACTGTGGATGTTGAAACGTGTCGTATTTGTAACGCACCGCCCGCAAGGAATGTCAAGTCACGGCTAAAGCGTCCATATGTACGCACCACACACAAGTTTGTCTCCTCCGTCCATTCCTCTGGTTGCATTTAATATATGAAGGAGTCTTCGAAGGACATACAAAGTGCTATATGTCCTTTATACTTAGCAGCGACGAATGTCTCGGATTGTTGCAGCTGTTACCCGACACGCTGGTTCCCAAAGTATCCTTCCTTCCCAAGTGATTGCCCATGCAAGAACAACATTAAGAACTCCCTCGTTTCACTAATTGACTCTTGGAGAAAATCCTTTAATTATTTCGGACAAATTACTTCAATTGTCCACAGATAGAATTACATTTCTAAAAGCAGTGAGAAGAACTCGGCCCTTGCACCGTGTCCGTCCAATTTGTCTCCGCCAGAGGGCAGATTTGCATAAATTGCAAATTACTGGGAAAACTCGAAGTGGCTGTTTGTCTCGTTGTTTGAGTTGAAAGTCCCGAATGGACACAGCAGCATGTCGCCCTGGTGGTGGTGAAGTTGACAGTCCAATTCGAACGGTTTGAAACATGACTACAGCACGACAGTAGTGGCTGTCGTTTTTTGGCATACTGTCATCCATTCCAAAGTGGAGATGCGGTCCCGTAAAGTCCAAACATGACGATGATATGAAGGGCTTTTTCCTCCTCTGGAAATCCTGCTTGGCCTGTCAGCAGGGTGCTCTTCCGACTAATTCTCCATGTTTGTTCAACCACGAAGCCCTTCTTTACGCAGATCCAGTGCTCCTACTGCGCCTTAAGATCCTGCCACTAGTAGCTGAAGACCTTCGTTAAACATTGAGTGCTCCCATTTAACATTTCTTAAGCTCAGTTTCATCCATATTGGGCCAGGAACTGGGGCTTAAGGAACCTTCAACTTCATCGCCCTGGACTAAAAACGAATAGCTCATCCAATATTTTAACAAGAGAAGATCAGAAATATTTCAAGAAATCTTAAGGGCCCCTTGTCCCTTTACGTCCATCTGGCTCACACACTCGTCATCACCAAAACTGGAATCTTTTCAACTTATTCTACTGTTTATATGTTCAAGAGTCTTATCCGCTAAAGACGCTTTAGAGGTTCCATAATTTTAACAGGGTGAAAGAATACCGAATAAATTCAGCTAAACGTTCCTGCTCCAGAGCCATTTAGCTTAGAAAAGAGAAAGTTTGACGAATCTGGTGTGATGATAAATTCGGATTTCCCTTTGCTTCTTTTCCCATAGATTTTAGTATTACAACAAAGAGGATTTTAGCACCCTACCGTTATAATAAATATTCTTCCCTGAATTGTTTTCTGTCAGTAGGGAATGGGTCAATAACGCTTCAGTCTTGTAAATGGCACTGTTGATGTTGAACACGAAACCCCAAGTCCACTATTTATTATGCGCTAGTGCGAAAATCTTATTTAATTTTATGGAGCGAACATAATCAAATAGTCCTGGGAACTTTTTCGGGCTTCATTCAGAACGGAATTGAATCCGAAATGTTTCTCGGTCGGATTTCAGCGTTTTGGCTACATTCAAAGTGTGAAATATAAATCCATTTTGCTTTTTGGAACAATGAAATTTTCAACGAAGAAAAAGGCAAAGGACGGGACATTGCCAAACTTTTCAGCCTGTAGCAGCTGTCATATTCGATTCTTGGTTTTCAGTAACATTCGCAAAATGAAAAAGAAGGAAATGATAAACGACATTTGATGTTATTTGCAGAGTTTTCATACAAAAGGAAAAGGTCCAAATGTAATTAGTGAGTTCCTGCTGCGGCAAAAGAACGTTTCAGTTTGTAAAAACCGCAAACATTATTAGAGGTTTCTGGAACGCCTTTCTTGTTCAACAATGGTGCCTGATTTGAACACCGTGGAACCTATAATTCCCTTCTTAAAAGCTGTTCAAAGGTCGGTCTTTAGGGTCAGATTTTGCACACAGTTTTTGCCATATTTTTTGCTAAACCTAGAAATACGATACTTTTCTTGCACATTGTTTTTACAACTCTCCACAAGCTGTAATCATAAACTCTTGAATCTCACGTTTTCTTCCGTATTCTCGTGGAATTGCTTTTGGTGGTGTTATTTCCTTTTGTTTTTGCAATAAGGAAAGGGTACTCGTAATAACTTTCCTTTACGGCTAATTGAGGCCACACAAGGGTGCTTCTTCAACCGCAGCAGCGAACCAATCCTGTTGTAAGTAATTGCTCAAGGAATTAAATCATCCGTGGCAAAGAAATAACATCCACATACGCACGCACCTTTCCCAGGCCAAGCCCTCTTGTATCGGGTAATCCGGAATTTTTGCATGTTCTCCGCAAGCTATGGCAGAGTAATTCGTTTTGGGAGTGTCAAAATTTAAGTGGAATTTTAAGTAATGTCCCCCGCTCTGCCATCCAGTTTCACAAATTCCATTTTAAAGTCTGAAAATTTTGATTTAGCGTTCTTTTGTGGTTACACTTATTCCCTAGTTCCCGGCCATGTTAGCATAATTCTCCTCTGGCTAGTTAACCGTAAAACCAATAAATCTTTTATACAATGTTGAATATAGCTAAACGCGCAATTCTCATGTGAAGGATCAAGAGCAAAGCTTTTTCCAGGTGGTCTTCACAAATCCTAAGCGTATACAAAAAGGAATGCAAAAGCTAAAGCATGCACGCAGTCATTACTCATCGCTGTTCTGGATGAAAATATTGGAAATATGAAAGGGGTCAGACGACATGATCAATTGACTCATGAACTAAATGACCCCTTCATTAGCATAAAAATTACTTTTTGGAGTTTTGGTCTGTTAAACTATTCCAACAATGGCCCTTGTTGTAATCTCTTCTTGTTAGCTGTGAACATGTGAAACGATTTACTCCCGGTAGAAGTCCTTATATGGGATATTCCTAGAAACCACTTTTTCCTTATCAATTACGCTGTTAAAAATTCTTGCTTTGAATTAGTTAGAATTGACGGGTTGACAAGAGCCTCGAAAATCAGGATTTTACCTGTTGGAAAAACGTCAGTGTAAAGCGGATTTATTGCAGGAGAAAGCTGGCTTTCACCCAAAGCGCGGACACGGACTTTCCTACTTTTTCGCTTTTTATTATCCACAGCATGTATGAATGGCAAAGTCAAAATTTTACAATGTCAATGTCTCCTTTTATCTTCTTGTTAGTGCCCCTGCGAGATTTCATTTTGTACAGAGTCATGATAAAAATAGGCAATCGCATTGTTCCCGGTAGCTCGTCTCCCAGCTCCTCATTCTGTCTAAACTTTTGGGGCCTTTTGTTTACGTTTTGTTGTGAGCTTCTGGGATGAGTGTGTTATTTTTTGGGCAACTGTTAGAGACCCCTTTCCTAACGTAGGGAACATTGGTCCTTATTTCACATATGAAGCTAAAAAGGACCTTGTTGGACGGAGTTGTGTGTAGCTCAGAGGTCCAAACTTTCCGGAGTAAGTTTGTGAATGGGTATGAAGCATAAACAGAATTTTGTCACAAGAGGAAACATCAAAGGGCTGTTCCCTTGTCCCTTGACATCTGTCCATAGAGTAAATCATGCTGTACAGATATTACACAAGACAGGCCCCATGTGAGGCCTTAAGGTCTAGAGAACTTCTAGCGACTCCAAATCATAACAAAACCGGGCTATTATTGATCATCCACAAGGCTGTAAACCTTGTCACATGTTCCGTTCTTAAGGTGTAGGGACTAGAGTTTTAATCTGCTTTTCCGATTTTCAACACTGGTTAGCGACTCCACATCATAACAAAACCGGGCTATTATTGATCATCCACAAGGCTGTAAACCTTGTCACATGTTCCGTTCTTAAGGTGTAGGGACTAGAGTTTTAATCTGCTTTTCCGATTTTCAACACTGGAATTGAAAATCCAACTGTTCCAGGACGACTGTCACATCATGCGGATGATAAGATTTCGGAAGAAAATTAGTGAAAACCAAAGGGAAAGTATTATAGCTTCAGAGCTAAAAGGATTTTTCTCTCAGCACGACAACTACCAAAGGAGGGGAACTTTTAGAAAACTTTTAGAAAATGGAAAGGGAATGTATTCTGTTGAGTGACTGAGAGCCTCACAATTCCCTACGTCTAAGTAGACTCGTAACTTTAGCTTTTAGGGATGAACTTGACAAGAACAAAAGGATCAACTTGAACCAAACAACCAAGCCCTTCCACTCGAACTTCAACATTGTCAGGATGCACGCAGATTCATAACAAAATGGGGTCACATGACCATAGCATCATCATGGCTATTGTCACTCACTTCCCTGGCCTGGACACTCATCGCTTCTTAAACAGGCGCTTGTCAGCAAACTCTTAAAGCAGTCCCGTCCATTCCTAACATTCGGAGATGTTTTCCGCCTGAGAAGTTCTCACTCGTCAACGACGACGAAATAATTGACTCATTCCAGACGAATACATTTTATTAAGTATTGTTATTTTATGCTTTTATGCTGTGTGTCTGTCTAGACTCTGCCTACAACTAACGAATCACATGACAGGCAAGATATTTAGGCAATCGGAATAATATACTAGAAGGTTTTTCAAGGAATTTTAAAGCTATACTAAAGCTCTACTTTTAACTTGTCTAAAACGCAAGAATTAAATCAATAGCAGAGTTTACCACAAGCTGCACAAAAATTTCCAGGCAGAAACTCCTGCTTGAGATCGGGAACTGTTCTCCTACCCAAATTTCAACTGGACGACAAGATCTCCATTTCATTTTGTAGAGGGTTGAATAGGAAGCAGTGCTTTGCTCTTTTAAAAACTTTTGCGACAGTTGACTTACATTGACACACTTTTGGTAGCCAAAGGAACATGCAACGTACGTGTCTATGAAACCAATAGCTACTGCAGAAATTATAAAATAATTAAGATCGCTGTAGTATTTAACTAGTACAAACAAGAATGATATTAAAGTCATATTTGTAAAATAATAAGTAGGGAGTAACCAATATTTTTCTGATTCCATGATGTACGAAACAGCGAGTGCGAGTCCAGTAAAAGAAGTCTTTATCTTGTCCATTGTGTACTGCGCTTGCGTTTCCTTGATGGCGCTGTAAATCAAAATATCAATTAACCTGTACTATGACCTGTTCAAGTATCAGATGCGGCATTTTTACCGCATGCCCTGTAGTAATGCAGTTATATGACTGAGTCTGACGAGGATCAAAGTGCCATATACGACAAAGCACCAAATAGAATGAACAAGCGCCGTTGTAAATGCAGTAGACATAAGTATATTAAACAGGATTGAGTCTCCAAAGAATTCTCCAAACGGGATTAACTTGTAATGAATGAAGAAAAACACAGCTGGGTAAAGTGCAACGGAAGTGCCTGTGATACCGGTGAGGAGAAGGAAAGCTATAATTTCTAGTCCATCATTATATGTATCTTCCAATCCAAGCGCGGTAGCTATAGAATATCAAATACGTTGCATAACTGCATTAATTACGACTTAAATTCAAATGTTACCGGCACGCTGTACATGGATTATGAATGTGTTATCAGCTGCAATTTGGATATCCGAGAAACCGGAGAGGTTTACATCAGAGACAAAGGCAAGGGTGCAAAGAACTGCCATTGCTAATGTAAAGATTACCATTGGAATGTCAACGTCTCTCAAAATAATCGAAGTTGTGAGCATGCCAATGAGAACGAAATTCATGATGATTGAGTACAATGCAAATACTTTCCAAATCTTCGCTTCCCGTTTTGGAGTGAGGAGGCCATTGCAAGGGTCTCGATTGAAACGTATTATGAAAAGAGTTTCCGTCAACTTGAAAATGAGACCTATAAAACGTTCTGAATTCTTGGACAACTTCATTTTGCAGCTATTCTTGGTTGAATTTGCGAATAAACTGCGAATAAAACCCAAAATTCGACGACGCAGAGTATTGATTTTTTAAATATTTTACTTGTTTTGATATGTTAATGGTTAAAAGGTTTCCGCCATAATTTCTCATTTTTAATAGATTTCATTTCACATTAGAACAGGAAAATACGATTACAGCCACTTTAACAGATGGAAAGAACAATGCCAAGTCAAATGAATTGTGGAAAAGGGTTGAAATATTTAATGAAGCTTAAATTTCAAGTCAAATGAATTGTGGAAAAGGGTTGAAATATTTAATGAAGCTAAAATTTCACAGTTCAAATCGAAACTAATAAATATAAAATAAGAAACTAAAGAAAGATTATTTCGTATTTCGCTTCGTAATTTACGTTTATGTCATATGTGTTTCCTCACACACATTTTACTTGCGCTACTTTGTATACCCGGGTTCCTAAAGTTTATTCAATTTTACCAAGGAAGAAATCGAAACAGAGTAGCCGACGTGAGAAGGTTTCCTTGCAGCTAGAGAACCAGGATCTCCAAATAAGATCTTAATTCGATCATTTTTATTTTTCCAGAGTCGGGGAAGACGCCCGGCAATGTCATAAAAAAGATTCAATCCATAGCCATATATCTCCAATCCTTCATTTCCTTTCAATCTAATTCTAATCTCGATTTCATCCGGGATGACTTTTAGGCACCGCTGGTTCCAATACACGCACGCACACGAAGCGGATAAACTGTCACGTCCATCGTCGTTTTTATGATACATGAAAAAATGCGTATCTTCATATGCCCACCTAAAGCATATTTTTATGCCAAATCCGATATTTTACAATTTTCTCCCGTAAAGTTTTCTGAGGGTAAAAGTTCTTGCTTTCACCTTGGCTTGGGTGTAATAAAAAAAATCTTGAAGCGGACAAAAATAAAACTAGAAGGGAAAGCGATAAAGACGGTGAGGCAGTTTTTGTCATAATATTTCCTTAACCTGATACCGAGAGAGAGAACTAGAGGAGGAATTTCTCCCTTTATCCCGAAAGCCCGGGTTTTGTATTCTAATGGAGTAATGTCGCCATATAGTTGAGAGACAAGAGAGCCAGGATGAACGGTAGAGTTGACATTCAGACGACTGTGTCTGTTAGGCAGAGTGCATCGATGCACTTACACAGCATCCAACCGCGGCATTTCCAAAATGTCTTCCTGGAACTGCATAATGGTTAGAGGAGGACGACATGGAGTCGATTATCCATGACTGCATACACCACCACGAGGAATGAACAACATGGAGAATTTCTGGCAAATAAGGAGATGCATTTGTCTTTCAGCCTAGCAAATAACTAAAACACAATTCCTACCAAATGTTGCCAGAAAGGAAATTTCAGATCTCTCCGCAAAGAATAGGAAAATTACACCTTCCAACCAACGAAAACAGCACCGGATAATCCAACTTTTACCGGGTAGCAGAGCGCATTTTTGTTTCAGTCTCTAAGGACTTTGAAAAGTTTCACATTAGAATTTCATATATGCAGAGAAGTAGAAAATATTCATCTTCTTTCCAAGAGAGTGAGAGTATTTCCTTTTTATTTCATTTCCGTGCCAAGTCTCTAATCGCAGAATATAAATTTCACAAGTAATGAGTGCTTTGTGTTTCAGCCCTATAAATCTCCAACAACTTTGAGCTTGTACTCTTGTCAAATTAAGGTGTTTGGAAACACGCGCTCGTTCATTGGCTAAGCTGGAAGTGACCAGTCATGTCGCTGACCTCAACAGCCAATATATATCCGACTTCAAATTAAAGCCAATATTATCCTGTACATACCACAGCATGATTACTAACAGGCGGTAAATGTAATTTCTTAACATGTCCCGGATGCCGGTATAAAAGTAATATTTTCAGCAAAAAAAAAGTCTCGCATGCCGGAGCTTGTTATACAAAAGAATTCCTAGCCTTCAGGTGCGGGTAGCGAAATTAATGTCAATAGGAGCAAGTCCATTGATGCCAGAATACGGCGGCAGGTTTGATTGATCAATGAATTCCGTGTCACCCTTCCCTTGTACTTTTCTGAAAGCGTGTGTGTCTGATCATCGTTGTCACGGGGCATTGCCACTGGCACCATTTGGCTATGTTCGCCTCAACCCTCCATTGCCCTTGCCCTATCATGTCCAAAGTTCTTCAGAGGTTAAAACGGAAGTAGCTACACAGAGGTATATGCAGTAGCAGCTCCTACCCGGGTAACGAAAACTGAGGTTATACTATACTAGGTTGAAATGAATAATAGAAAACTCTTCATCTCGTTCTGACTCCGAATGTCGGGGAGAATTCATCTGACGTGGAGCTGGTGGTGGGTAGCTAAGCTGAAGCCCATTCTGGAACTGAAGAAGCCCACAAACGTTCAGGGTTTTGAACAAACCCGGTCATAGGGCTGCAAGGGCCTCAAAATTTTCACTGCACTGTGGATAAAGCTAAAAGTTTCCAACCCTCCCTACGCGCTTGAGCTCGTCGATCCCCCTTTTTGCGGCAAAACAAGGTTTCGTCCTCTTCAGTGCATGTGAGTCTCTCGACAAAGTTGGTGGGACGACATTGCTCTGCTCCTTACTGTTGCAAAAGGCAAGGTTGCAAATTAAAGTTAACATTTTTATTAAAAATTGCATAAAAATTAATTCAAACGAGTCTTCATTTGAACAAGTATTTAGCACTTCATTTCGTGCCGGAAAACCTGGAGTTGTTGTGTCAACTCCACAGGGTGAAATCCATCCAGAACACGGACGCGTGTGTGTCGCTTTTAATTCCCATCGGATATGTTTTTATCCTGAGCGCTTAATTAAGCCTTGTGATTTACGGGAACGACGCCGAAGGATTTATTGTCCTGGAATTAAGTTTAATTTCCAAAACTTTGTCCGCTGGAGAATAAATGAGAACCTACCTGATTACAGGGTTTATCAACAATCTTCACGTAAGTGTTGAGTTTCTTATTGTTCTTCTTTTAAGTTATAATTTGAGTAAACATTTAGAAGGTCAAGGTGAACGACATTCAAAGTTCTCATTTCCATAAAGTGCCAATAAATCTTGTGCCAAGTAAAATGTATCGATAACGCGATGCCTCTAAGGTTAATTATAAGCCTTCAAGTCTGGCCAATCAAAGCGTCTCTCATGTCAACCTACACGCTTAGACGCTTTAGAAACGTCGCAGCTGCTAATTAATTAACGCCCAACTTAAAAGGATGAAAAGACAATGGAGTCTTTGTTGAAAGTTTCCTGAAGCTTAATCCTCCCCTACACTGTAAGACTTTGAAGTAATTTGTCATCGGGCCGAGCTCAAAGAAGACTTGGAAATTAAATATATGCAAATGACACCCACCTACAATCTACTTGAGATTGATTCGTTTGGAAATGGTGCCAGGTCACTGGCATCTTGAGCCTGTAATTAGGTGACAGTTGCAGATCACACTTGCTTCTTTGAATGCATTTCTCCATGCATGACCCGTCCAAGGGCTTATCACGGATTTGAATTGTTTGCATTATGCGGAGTCTCCAAGTCGGGTAAGATAAGCTCTAATCCAAACTTACCTAAAAGACTTCCTTAATGGATTGTGCAAATATTTAAATCTTTTTTGTGGGTATTAATACCCCCTGGCTCCCATTTTCTCCCAAAAGCGCCAGAGGATTAGGCAAACTTCTCACGTCTTGTGAGAAAACGTTCAAATCTAGGACATCTGGCGTCTTCCTGGAAAATAGGAATAAAACAAAAGTCCATTTAAATGCATTGAAAAAGTGTGCAAATGAGATTTTATCCTGGGAGATGCGATGCGAATCAAGGCATCACCTGCCAGCAAAATGCTTTATAGGCACCTTCTATAACTCGTTTTTCACCTCTACAAAGTCCCTCAACCGTGTACCAGAGTCGCCTTGAAACAAATAGAATTATTCCGAGGAAAAAATGTAAAAATAATGTAATCAAAATGTGGATTTCCATTTTATGTTACTTCAATGCAACAACTCGCTGGGCTGGTGGAATTAACGAATTTCTAACTTGTAAATTAGTGAGACAGGCACACTTGTAATGAGATGTGTGTCAGCGTAGGCGCTCTAAGGCGGCCTGCGATTCTTTATGAAGCGAAAGCTAAAATGCTGACACTGAGTGATTTGCAGATTTGGAATTTTAGCAATTCAGCTTCATGTTATTAATTGCAAATGGTTCCTAAAGCTCCCAGTCATTAGAATATGCGGGAATACAAAAGGAACCCGATACGGATGAGGCGGGGCGGTTTTTGGACAAAACAATTTGACAAATCAGCTAGCTTCCCATAAACCTCGTCAGTCGGTTGAGGATTATAGGCAGTCAGTGTAATGAATAAAATGATCATATTGAAGAGCTTCTATTTGGCATAGGCCGACAAAGCTTTGGGCGACATTAATCATTCAATTTGAATCACATTGGATGAATGGTTACTTTCACTGTAAGAGTTTCTCGATGAGCGCAACATCCAAACAATGGCTCCATAGACCTTACCCACGGTCAAATAATACAATGGAAACGGTCATTTTGCCAAAGTGCGTGGTCTGTTTGCATCTCATTGCTCGCTGTGTTGGTGTACCACTGAGGAAAGTGGATTGAATTTTTTTTTCCAGGCGTGTCTTTGTTATAAGGTCCATAGAGTGGTCATGATGGTCAAATCTCGTTTTGGTTTTAATAAAATCCATAAAGACATCTGATTGGACCAGAGCATAATTTATGTCCCCTTATTGGTTCCTTTACTTATTATTGTTGGATATCAGTCAATTACTTCCAGATGAAGAGATTCATGGCGACGTGAGGGACCCTTATGTGACCACTACCGCCGCCGCACTCGCTCGTGATATTTCACTTTTGATTTTCCTTCGTTTTCATATAAGGCTTTGGACGATATTTCATTTTTTATTGTTATCGCACTGGTCCCGACGAAACGACGTCGAATATACTTTCAATTCGGCAGGAACCATTTTTCCAAAAAGGAAAACTCTCTTGGAAATCAAGTCATGCAGAGAAAATCAGTGCGCCCTGCGACTTCCTTTTGCTAGTTAGTCTCCCTGTTTTGAGAGATTGGAGATTATTGCCTCCACCATTTTGATGAAAGGAAAATTCTGAATTAGAATGATTTGGTCGCGTGGCAATTGGGAATCTGAGGGTATGGGTCCCATTGTTCTTTTTTGCAAAAGTAAAAATAATGTTTTCCCCTGTTTCCGCTAGCTCTCTGCCGGTATTGAATTCAAGAAGCAGTCGCTGTCATTTGGCCCTTTGAAGCTGCCCGGGTTCTTTCCTGTTTCATCAAAGCATTGATTTCAAATGAATAGAAATGTCAGAATCGAAATTACAAGGGGAACTCAACATCATGGATTTTTGCAGCAGGATCCCATGACCATCCATCCATTCATCCATCAACGGTCTTCAGAGTAATGTACTACCGCTGCTCTGAATCACAGACCGTTCGTTGTTTTTCCGTTCGTTTATTTTCACTGCTGCCGGATAGACATTTTTATCGCTGATTCCACTTGACCAAATTCCGATTTTGACTTTTGTGGATCTGATCTATTTTGCCTGTTATACATGGCCAGGAATCCTACAACATTGTCCAGACCATTGGCGACAGTTTGGTTTAAAGTAAATAAACGGCAACTTTGCAAGATAAGGAGGAATTCCGTTGTGTAAATGTGATCATGTTTTATGCAAACATCCTTGCACATTTAGCAGTGCAAATAGACTAAAACTGGGTTGCTAATTTTCGTCTCTTTGTTTTAATAACTCTAAATGGTTTAAGAGAAAAATTAAAAGAGAAAGCGTGAGAAAAGCTGCCCAGTTGAATTTGGCCTCTGCTGAAACCGAAACTTCAAAATTTTTATCTAAACAGTTTACGGAATGAGGCAATCTAAAAACAAAAGAATTCAAACAGCCAGTTTCATTGCATAAGTGCGTATAGCGATAATTTATCCGGATTTTCAGAACAGGAGGGGGAATATAAATTACATTAAAGTTTAGAATTTACATAAGTTTTGTACTGGCGGTGGCCACAGGAAGGTCTGCGAAATGTCGCCCCCGAACAAGAGAAAAGTCACACAGGGGGATTTATTGCGAATACAAGTTGATCATTTAAATTCCCTGGGTTTCCAAGACTTTGAATTGGAGGTGTGCATGCAACTTTTGTGATGACAGACGACGTGATTGTCGCCATGTATGAAATCCAGGAGTTCAAACTAACGTTCTGCGCCGGTCAGTTAAAATGATTGGCAAGACAGGACCACAGGGTGTCTAAGCAACATTGTAAATCTCCATAATTTCAGTAGTAAATTGCTTCACAAATTAAATGTCCAAATGGAAATTGCCACTATTGGCATAATTACACTTTGGATTCACTTTTAATTACATGGTAGCCACTGCCTGCAAAAAAAAAAGAACCACCATGAAGCTAGATTGCAAGGATTCACGAACAAAAGGAAGATACAAATGCCCTAATTTTCCTATAATTTGTAATTACCTGGCCAAAACAAGAGAGATGCGCCGTACGTACTGTTGAATTTATGTTCCGACAGGGAGACAATGGATGAGAAATCCCTACAGCCAACGCAAACGTTTTTACGACTTGTCACCCTGGTCGAATAATTTATTTCCAGGATTTACATAAACGGGCTTTGTTCTTTTCTCATTATTTCCCCACAGCGGGTGCCAGCGACATGTTTTGTTCTAAATTCTCTACTTTTAATCTAATGCTAACATCTACAGGAATTAATTGAAGCGAAAATAGACACTATGTGCGTAGGGAGCGAAGGGGAGCTTGCAGGTATGTTCTGGACTTAGGATGAGTTTCAAATAGGCGCAGTAAACAGAAAGCACTTTTGGCTGAGTAATGCAAATGTTAATTACTGAAATCCATTACCCAAGGTACAAACACACCCCGCGTCGGTCCACATTACGTAGACTTTAGTGTCGTTGGCATTTTCTAGGAGTGTCGTAATTATGAATGCAAATGTTAGGTAGCTAGACTCGTTTTGCTAGATCGTCAAGTTAAACTTTCTCTTGGAGCTCTATACTTGACTTGTTGACTGGACAATCTACAGTTAAATCCGGTAGGAGTTGAGCAATCACTTGGGTTCCTAATGGACGTCAATGTAAATTTATTCTAGCAGGAGCCACAGGAGGAAAGCAAAGATACAAAAACGTTCTGAAGGACTCCGCTCACATAGGAAGTAAATAAAACGTCCCAATATTTTTAAGTGCATTGTAAATAAAATGGTTCTTCCATTTGAAAATAGTGCGTAAGACGCTTTCACTGAAGTACAACACACACATTGTCGAAGGCAATTTGGACCTATTGGGTTCCTAAATCAAACTTAAATGTAAAAGACTCTTGTGATGCCAGGCATCCAAGGTCTTAAGTGTAATAGGGAAGTCTTCAAGATTTAGACATTTTCTATTGTAACCAAACAAGTATGTATGAGCCGGTGCTGTTTACATTCAAAAACTACTCCATAAAATGGAGTTTGGAACATGGACTTGAAGCTATTCATAGCTATAATAATATTCATTCATTTTCATTCTTTGCCATTACTTAAAATGGGCTCAGGTAGGATGATCGCATGAAAAAGTACAAGAGCATCTTTTTTGTTTTGTAAACGAACACATTCAACTTGTCTACACTCCAAATGAATTTCAAAAGTTTATGATAAAAGGTAAAAGTTTTTAATACAACTGCTTTTCCTCAGTACAAAAAAGCATCATTTTCAAAGGGAACTTGCGCCTTACATGCTGCAAAAAACAGGTTCAAAATACGTTAGAATTTAATCATAAGTAAAAGCATAAATCAAAAAAATTGAAAAAATAGTCCTCAAATCAAAAACGAATGAAATTCGATACGTTTTTTCCCTCTCATGCTCGTAACCCTAAAATATTGATTTGATGTGCTTTCAATTTTCTTCTATTATATTCAATCAAAATAGAAAGGGAACAATATAAACTGTAATCTAGTCCAATTTCACATTTGATTGAATTAAGATTATTATTGGATTTCCATTCTTCTGATATTTCAATTTAACCTTAAGGAGACCTGGAAGAAATGAAAGAGTGGCATGAACGCAACTTCGCTCCGGCGCATTGAATCCCTGCTCATTATAAATGTTGGTATTCTTTGCAGATGGAAGTTTCATTTTCACAAGTCCGGATATCTGAAGATGACTTGAAGAGCTGAGAGGCAGAAAGGAAGATAAGTGTAGTTCTTGACTCCTTCGGAAATCTCGTGTTGTTCGTGGTGAAGAGGCCTTGTAATAAAAAGCGTTTCTGGAAGACAGTGAATTATGCGTAGTCATCCATTATAGGAACCACGGTGTGCGTCGGCTTTCCTTTCCGCTGTACTTCTGATTTTGGACATCATCGACAGGATCATCATCATTACAGACTATACCCATTACCCATCTGACAGCTAAACCTCATATAACCACCGCCGTCTGACCCCATTCTGAAACAGCAAAAATATCAAATACTTCCAAGTTAAATCACTCAAGTGGACAAAGTTTTGAACTGAAAAGAAAACAAAAAGAACACTTTAAAAGTGCTCTTGAGACGAAAGCACAACCTTTTAAACTTTCAGCGTCGGCTATTAAAACTGTTTTCCAGTTTAAGAATATTGAGCAACTCTATAAAGCTATAATTCTGTTTAACACTTTGGCAATAAAAGGATTATCTCTACGGCCGTGTTAAACGTTTTCCGTTACAAGGAAGTGTATAGGGACTTAACTTGAAACTTTCACCACTTTCACCACGCACATATCAACAAACACTAACAATTCTAAGCGATTAGGAAAATTCCATAATGTGCCATTCCCAATAAGAAGAGAAAGTCAACATCAGAGAAAATGAATCGTGTTCAGAGCGCAGCAGGAGGGTGGACTTCTATTCAGAAAATGAACTGGATCTGTGCCATTCTCGTGCTCATTGGAAGTTTCACAATGGGAGTCGAAGGTAAGGAACTTTGTACTTTTCGCTTCATTAATTACTGAAATGTTGAGCCCTTAATCTTTTACAAAATTACATTTTCTCTACTATATAATTTCCAATCTGGAAGGATTTCCTGTTAATTAAATACCGTCATCTCCCGATGAGGATGGCAGTGAAGCAAGGCCAAATTGGAAAACCTGATGTTGGCATTTACTTCCATTTACGATCGTTAGCGATATGTTCCCCCTAAGCTCTGATTAGGTTAAAATCAATAGCATAGGAGTCATGTGATTGAGGAGAGCTAATGTAAAGAGCGGGAAAGGTGAAGAATGTTCTTCCGCCATTAATTTAGAAGCCTAGTGGCGGAAATGTTTATAAAACCCCTCCAAGCCATCGCAACATTTATTAATTGCTAACTATTTCTCTTTTTCAATCGTTAAATCTTGAAGAGAGCTTCATCATCAGCGGAGCGAAGGAGTTTGCTCATTAAATTCGTCCGAGATGAAAAATGTGATTTTTTGTATACGACGGTAGGATTAAGAAACGCTTTTTTCTAAAGATTTCTTTAGCCTTTAGATACGCTTTCACTTACACGTAGACAAGAGGGACGTAATGGAACGGAGCGGAAAGGCGACAGATGATGAATCTAATGCTAGTTTGCAGGCATTCCGCATTAGGATAATATCATTTCTCCAGCACTATTTTTCCTTACCTTTCATCCTGGAAGATGATCAAAAGGCTGGGAAAAAGACAATGGAGACTAAAAGCCCTTTTGTTCCCTATTGTTTGAAATTAGGAAAATATTAGTGATAAATTGATGCTTCCAGAATCTTCATTTGTCTTCATGTCAAGAGGTAATCGCACGCTCATAATCTTAAGTCTAGCCAAGGTAACCTCGAATTAACCCAATAATTTTTTCATAATCGACCAACCACTCCTACACTCTTTGCATGAGTTATAACCCACACGATCAGAGAAACATTTGGCCTTTTTCCTTTAGAAAATGCTCTAATCGGTTAATAAATGCAGAGGATAATTGATTCCAATTATAACGGAGGTTTGTAGAATTTTATTTTTGATTCTACGCACTTCGTGCGTGAACAAACGAGATAAAAGGTTAATTAGACGTTGAAGATACGCATCTTAAATTAAACTGAGATGGCATGAGTCGATTCAATTAAGCTCAAGAGGATTTGAAATCCCTGCTGGGCTAAAGTATTTATTCCACGTGGTTAATTTCAACCTTATACAAAGGGAATGGCGAAATGTGTAGATATTTTAAGATCGTCAACAAAGGATTTTGCATGGAGCTCATGTTGCACACATTCTGCAGGGATTTGCTTTATTTCAACGAAACGCTGAAACGTCATAAGGAATGAACAAGTTCTTGACAGACTTATCCACTTATACCATTAGCATTACTGACATGTATGAACTTAAGCTGATTGACAAACGTAAACAGTATTCGCGCACAATCTCCTTTTGCATAATCTAATGTCAATATAAAATGTCCAAGCATTCCTGCATTGTCCTCATTTCCTGCTACCAAAGAGATTCTGGAAACGACAGAAACGTCGATAAAATATGTCAAGTAGCTAGACGTTTATTTTAATTCTTGGATGCTATTACCTAAATTAAAAATGTCAACGTTATGACTCAGTGAAAGTGACATCAAAACTTTTGCTTGTGTACCCGGCGACAAAAGAGTGACAATATTCTCCTCATCTTCCAAGAGTCACTCATTGGGATGATCCATTTACAAGTTTCCACTTGAATAATTTCCGAGTACACAAAGTCATATTCCTGATTCACATGAATGACTTGGGCGAATGAGTCATTCTGCCGCCCTGTTTTCCTTCCGCAAAAAAATAATCTACAATTTCAGTCGGCAATTTTGGTGAATGACGAAACTTCCTTGCCATCAACACGTCGGATATCTTTGCCAAAGGACGACAACTCTCTTTTCGATTCCCAGGGTTCTGGTGATACAGTTTATTTTTTGAGCTGTGGATGTTTGCCTTTTGATCAGGTTTGATGGGGCCATCAAGACGATGAATCAAGTTCTTTTGAAAAGGAATGTGACGGAAATACTGATAAGAGGAAAGTGAAATGGGAAATAGCACTGTGTCTTGGAAAATCAGTGTTTGAAGGAGGATTCAGGGGAAAGCAAAAGCGTGTGAAAACGAAAATAAGGAATTTTCGTTTCTCTCTAAGAAATCGTCCAATCCGGAGTTATAGAAGGGATTGAAATGCCTTCACGTTACTTTACTACTTTTCGACTTTTTCCTTTGGAAATCTCTCATCGACTTTGAAACTAAAATGGGGTTAAACTTGGAAGACACATGAAGAAGTACCGCTTTCATTCTTTTGGGACTTTCACTCTTTGAGAGAAAGAAAAATCTCTCTTTGAAAGTTGAGTTGCTAGGCACTACGTTATCACTTCCTTTCACAAAGGTTTATGAAGCAATAAATTGGAATCGAATCGGATGAGTTTGATTGCAAAGGACGCAAGTTTTGGCAATCCCCATTTATCCAGGAAACAAGTCACACTTGGTCTTGACATTCAGCTCACATCAGGTTTATTGCCAAGTGGCTAAATTCTAACCTTTTATCCACACATTTGGCACAGAAGATTGCAATTGGTCAGATGGAAAACCACCATCATTGATTTATTGTTCTATTTGTAAAATTTGAAAAATAAAACATGATCCAACACTTGCTTAAAAGGGAAATCCTGCAGCTGGAATAAGGAGATAATATTGTTACGCTCCCACCGCAACACAACTGTGTCCCCGCCTTAATCCTGTTTACATAAATCAATGCAACATTGGAAATAATTCGGATTATTTTTAATTGAATTTCATTCAGTATCCGACAGGGTTAACTTTCCCCTTTCCCAAGGGAAAGCTGGATTGAGATTTAGAACTTAAGAATTGGGGCCTAATCTCTGATTGGGAAAATTGAAAGGGGGCTGGAAAATGAAGAAAAATTGGATCCCTGAAAATCTGAGGTTCCATTGAATCCATGGCTTTGAAAGAAAGTGGAAGAGTCCACATTAGCTTTCTCTGAAGACTTTTTTTTTTAAAAATACTTGGGATACGATAACTCTCGTGCGTAATATTAATGAAAAAAATTTGGTGTGCAGAGGCAGAGAAATATGAAAATGGAGATGAATTTTAAGCCGGTTGCATTAAGTTCAAAATGTGTAGCTCATTTCGTTGCAGAAACCTTTGGAGAAAGGTACATTATAACAGAGGGGGAAAGACAAAGTTATTTCTATCCGGCCCTGCGAGTTTTCATTGGGCTTGAAAATTGGATTGAAGGAGAACTCCCTTTCTCTCGAACTTCACACGTAAAGAATATTGTCGTTACTTTACCCTCTTCCAGGAAAATGAACATTTCCGCAGTATGGAGTCTAGACGGGAGTAAGTCTTGTATTCATAGACGTGTAGCACAGGTTTTCCGTAGGGTGAAGATATGACCAAAATAAAATAGGGTTTATCCCCCTATGCGCTCCAACTGCAGCCAACCCGGGAAAGTAATCTAAAATAAAGGTGCTTCTTCCGTGGCTACTTTCACCAAAAACTTTCCCTCCTCCCCTACTTCATTTCTCGTCATTATTGCGTGCAATGCAGTTTCCTTCTACTGTAAATCAAATACGTCCAACACTTGGTTGTTATACTCAGAGTGTAAACCCTCCCTTTGTTTCATTCCGAAGAAATTTTCACCCTTCCTCCAGGAATCCAGGAGTGCGTGCTTTGCAAAAATAAACGAAATATAAGAATGGACTCCACCTCATCGCTGCAGTTTTCATAAGAGCTTAATCCTCTTGTGTCACAATGTTGTTTATATATTAATAGAACCGAGTTTCGCACATTACAAACCCGGGTTTTCCCCCATTATTTTTGAGAATGGAGGCATGATGATGTGTCGTTTTGGAAATAAGTGAGTCATTTAGGGTCCCGGTCTCAAACTCCTGAAAGTGCGTACATGCAAAATATATTTGAGGCTCAAAGATCATATCTTTTACCTTCAGCAGCTTTTGATGAAACTTTCAAATTAGGAATTCATGAGTCTACTTCCAGAGAAGCAATTTGCGACTCCACTCTCCTGAGTAAGAGGATTAGGGAAGTATGCATAATGCAATACAGTTTGAATATAACTCGAGGGAATAATGGAATAAAATAGGTTTCAAGGAATATCAGAGAACTAAGTTAGGTTCCTAACTTTTGTCAATTAGACTCTCAATTTAAAGTAGGAGAGCCTAGTACTTGGATTAGTTTGCAGGAAACAAGGCTAATTGCTTTTATCCTACTTGACTTTATCCACAAATAAAGCCAGTGGAGATTGTAATTACAACAAAAGAGCAAAAGGAACCATGGTCCATGGGAGATGCAGTGTTTAAGCTTCAAGTTTGGCCTCGCTTCACCTCAAAAGAAATTGATTTCTACCTTTACTTTCAATACAAATATTCTAATGAATTCCCTAATTGTGGTTAAGAATATTGTTTCATTTCCTGGACTTTAGCCTGTGGGTCAATGAATGTGCGATTGCTTGGGTGTCTGCGGCATTTGTGGAACTGCGGCAAGGCAGTGGAATAATCATGGGAATGGTGCAAAGAGCCTTTCTTCTGGGCTACTCCATCTTGTGTCTATTATGTCCTGCGAAAACTATTTTTGTAAAGACAGGATTCCAAGTTCCGATGAATTCATTTATAATAACCCGGAAGCGGGTAGAATCGATAGTAGGTTCATATAAGCCAGGTTGGATTAGAATTTTTAACCAAGGTAAAAAACACGGTATACTTTAATGTAATCTCAAGTAAGCAAAAGCTTTTTGCTTATTTTATGACCTCAGTGGTGGCCGTAGCATCAGAGGTACATCTCGCGGAAGCTAATGAATTTCTACGTTTATTTCTATATTACGCGAACACGGATTTCAGGAGTTCTTTGTGTGTAACACGGAAGTGTGAGGGAGGAGCCGGAGATTCGGTGGACTGACACAAATTGCTCCCTTGATCTCTTCATTAGCAGTCCACTTTGACTAATTACAAGAAGTTTAGAACTAAATTAAAGCCGCCTTTAAGGACCATTTCAGTATAATGACGTACATCGAGCTTTGATAAATAGCGCCGATAAATATGCCTTCCATTTCGCTCTTATGAACAAACACGGAAGAATTCGCAGAAGTTTTTCCCTGGAAGATTGAAGTCGTGAATGTGCTTGAAGCGTGAAGTGCTAGATTAAAAGCGCAGAAGCTTATGACGGTTGACTTAATTTCCCTGCCAATAATTCGCCATTACATCAGCATTTCTAATGCCTTCCAGGCAAGGCAGTGCTTCTAAAGTGCAAGCACCAAGGAATTAAATCTTATTACGAAATAACACTCATTTCCCATGATCATTTAAACTCGCCGCGGGGCCTTGTGATGGACTAATGAGTGAGCAATTGCTACTGGAATTGAAACAGTAATTGCATAGGGAGTGTCACCACAGACTCGACGTTTAATTTAAACCATGAGATGAACAAAGAATGAAGATGTGTGTGCTCCTTATTTCCGGAGGATAAGCCTTATGTCGTTCATTTTGATTCCAAAATTCCATTCCGCCTCTTTGGAGTTCGTCTCCAAATCACTTTCTCCCCTAGTTCTTTTTTCCGTAAAAGTGAATTGGACCGGAGATGGAATTGTTGAAATTCGGTCATGGTACCACGGAGATTGGAAATGCTTTGCATAGCTGGAGGGATTTCCCTTTTATAAAATAAAAGGCTGAGAGGATGGACTGACTCGTTGGACATGGTGACAAGATATTTTCCATTTCTGGAGTATATTGAGACACCAAGTGTTTCGGATTAACTTTGAAAAGGAAGAGTGACAAACACATTATTAATCCCTGCCCTTCCTCTTTTCAGAATGACAGACAACCATGCCCAAGCTTTTCTAAAAAAAATTAATCTGGATTATTCTTCTATGAAGATTCTAACAGCAGAGAGGAACGGGGTCCTGGGAAAAGGAAATGAATTTTTCGGCAGATCGGTTTTCATTAAATCCCCTTGGTCCATAACACGGGAGACAACGAAGGAGATGAAATGTTGAGATTCCTTCTTGACATTCTAACATAAGGCTAGCTTCATCATTCTGTAGTCATCAGTGACAACTTGTCTTGGCAAAAGGAAGTTATCCAATACTTCCTTTTACTCTTGGCATATGGTGATTAGCAAAATATTATTCATCACGACTTCTCAGTTTATCTAGAGTCATTCGGAGACTGTCGTGATCCAATGGATTTTAGATGATCATTAATCCTTTGTTATAATCAATTTCTGCAAATAATTTTCCGGCTGGTGCGAAAACACAGGACTTGTGTTCAATTGCCGTTAGCGTAGCCTTAAAACCTGAAAAGAAAAAACGAACCCTCGAAATTATAGGTTCTTTTCAAAACAGTTTCGAACGGCAGATGCTTCCTGAGAATTCTGAAACTTTTAACGTAGTATTCAATTTTTCGGGAAAATAAGGAAGAGTTGAGGAATCACGAACAAAGATTTGAACGATTACTTTCCTATCTGAAAAGGGATAAGGGTTGAATATGAGTTGGGTCGCTTGGATTCTGTTTATCGCCGAGACGTCCAAGCCAGGTAAAAGGTGCATTGCGCTGTCCTTGTGTGAAATCCTTTCAATGTTTGTTCGGGTTTAACACATTAAACGAACTGTTTAGACAAGGAGAGGCGCCTTCATAACAAATCGTTCTTCAGTACCAAAGAATTTCCAAATGTCAGATTGAAAAATGACGATGGTTTCAGACTTTTAAACATTTCCCACTGATGAAAATCCTAGTGCCAAAGCTATAAACTTCTCACGGTGGACGTAAACAAAACATTAAAGCTAAATACGGAGAATATTTGCAAGGCGGAGCGGAGGTGAAGAAGCTTTGCCAAAGCATTTTAATGAGAGTCGTGCGGCCTTTGACTTTTCAAGCTGCTAAAGCAGGCTCATTAAAAACTATACGTCGTGTATGGTTTTTTTGAATTCACATTCAACAAACTCTCCAACCCTAACGGTTTTCAATTTATTCTGAGTTAAACTTGGATTTGCCTTTATAGTAGTGCTCTGTCAGTCTGTCCGTCCCAAAACTACATTTCCCAGATACTTTGGTACTAACCAAGTTTTACCTCAAAGGCACTTTCAGCCATATATTTTGAAAATGGAGGGTTTTTGGTGACGGTAACTATAATGGGTATGACATGGGGTTAGAAGCCAGGGCGACTGACTCAGCTCCCTTCAGAGCCGGTATTGGATTTCAACTACTTTGCAGTTTTTGCGTAATAATAACTTTTAAGGGCAAAAGAAAGAACAGGAAATATCCACGATGATCTTAAAATATTCTTGACTACTGTTGCAACTTTAACTCCCTACCCATATAGGAATGGAGCATTATCCCAAAAGTTTAGCATAGAAAACCATGGGCGGTGGAGCTTTATATCCGCAGCACAAATCTAATTTACTCTTTTAAGATGAAGGTATCAGCCCATATCCTGTGACACACCTGGAAGCTTTAACTGAAGTTGTAAAAAGAATAGCGACGCAGACGAGCGGTATCGCGTATCCGTCTGTGCGTAATACTTTATGTTGTGGCGGGGCGTGCTGACAGAGCGAGTGCGAGTGTGTTGATCCCTTTGAGTGTATGCTGATATGATTCATGATTCAGTGAACCTATAATCAGGATCAATGACACGGTGTCAGTGCCAGGTCAGAGTCTTATCAAAATTCCAGTCGGGTATGAAATAGCGTCTCATCGTCCTGGAATATCCATCGATCATATTGAACTTCAATCACACATGTCCAACAGCCATGTTGGCAGGTGAATAAATAACGTCTCCATAGGATGTCGTTGGGCTTCAAGAATAAAGTTGTTAAACATTCCTTTCAGCAAAAGTGTCAACTTCTATAGCTGTTTTTGACCCAGCAGGAACACAAAAAGAGAAAGTTTTATTTGTTTTTTTAATGGAAAAGTTACTTTCTTTGGAAAATTGTTTCAAATGAGCTTCTATACATTTCCTTAAAAGGCTATCAAAACTCGAAAATTAAATTAACCTGATTTACACTTAGTTTCTTTAGTTCCGGGTCATTCGGGTTCATCTTGTTTAAAGGCACTTGCTGGCAGTATTTTTAGCTTCAAAGCTTGAAAAAATCCCGTTTCATCCGTTAAAGTAGTGATACGGCATTATATTTTGATAGTGGTTTTGGCCTCACCAAAAAGCCAAGTTTGATTGAAGGGAAAGAAATGGAAGGGAAAAGACCCTTCATCTTCCCATGGGAATTTTCCCTAAAACTCCTTTTAGCTCGCGGTCTTTAAGAGCATAACGCGCGGTAGAGGCGGTGGTTTCGGAACATTTTCCCCTGCGATTGTGTAGATATTATTTGTAACTTTCAAACTGATACGCTTTTACGGTCTGTCCCGGAGGACTCGGTGCGGGAGTTTTGAGGACAGAGTGCCATGTCATTATTGGACACATCTCACCAGCCATCTCATCCAAGCTGTAATGAACCATGATATAAAGTGAAAGAACTGTCGTGTAGTCCATGTAATTTACTCGTCTTATTTATTCTGTGGGAATATGAGCAGATTGGGGACGCTGATTCCCTCGAAGGTCTTTATGAAAGGGCCATGGGACTGCGTTTTTAGATGCTTTAACGTGGGTAATCGAAACCTCTGTTTAGCCACGCTTTTTGTATACACGCGGTAATAAATATTTCCCGTAAATCACCTCATCTCCGCAAAGTTAAACAAGATGAAAGATAAACAAAAAGAGCGGAAGGTTTTAAAATGTATCTTTTGGCTATTATGTATTCTGTTTCAAGGCAGCATCCAATATGCATGTTTTGTCTAAAAGGTCATCATGACTGTGCTATCTGCCATTCATACGATGATAGAGAATGTTGATTGAAGGTTTTTAAATCTATAATTTTAATCTTGAAATACGCGTCAGTAGCATCACCATTGATTCCTCGTGTAAAAAAAACAGGGCATAGTTCGCTCAAATAATTCGATCGTCGCAGCATGATTTAATGGTACACAATGGTACATTTGCAGCGCCGAAAAAGGGTGCGGGCCCTGCAACAGCCAAGTATTTATTTGTGTTTATTCAATTTATAGTTTAAGGGAGCCTGCTGGAAGCATTTTCAAAAACGAAAAGCAGATTGCTTTTTAAAAATAATATTATCACTCCTTTTCATCTCCAGAATTGGTCCTAATCTTGTTTTATAGGATTTGGACAAAGAATTACCTGCTGGTTTGAATTCAATATTCCTTAATCTCCATGTGCTCGCGAGCACACAATCCCCGCTGCCCTTTTTACTCCTTTCAAGGAGGACGCGCGTATTATTATTGGATTTTGAACTAGGAATGACATAAACGCATCGTACCTCCAACGGCGGGTGTCTCCTTATGCAAAGACTCCAGCTAGCAGCTAGCTAGCACATATGTGGTGCGTGCCTAAAGGAGTTCCGTCAGATTCATATTGATTGATTGTTTCTTCTTCATGGAGCGTGTGATGCGTATATTTGATTATTTTAAAATTTGACGATAAAAAATGTAATCTTGTTTTTGGTCTTAAAGTTTCCAGTTTTCTTTTTTCTTTCAGGTTCTTGAAAATTGTCAAATTGATCATCTTGTCTTTGAGGAATAATATTAAAATTCTATTTCACAAAAGTAGGTAGTAGCGTGATCATTTTCGACGTGTGTGGCGCACGCCGTGTTCCGCGTATTTTTTTCAGTGATATCCGGCAGCAAAGCATTCGCTCCAGTGCTTTTTGAATTTTGCTCTCTTGGCTCCTTCTACCATGGACTTGATTTCTAAGAAACTTCCCACTTCTACCTTGGATGATAGGGGCAACTTTGTCCATGTAAAGGTGTATAAGTGGTGATCGATACTTCTCCCCAGCATCTCCAAGCATCATCTCGACATCATCACACAATGGAATCTCTGTTGTTCCGTAATCGAAAAAAAATATAAGAGCTAACAGGGAAAAGGTTGAGCCCCATTCTGTTTCTGCTATTTTGAGAGCTTTCTCGCAAGAGGCTCTTTCATACCATATCCAACTTTTCCCATTTTTCCAAGTAAAGAAAAGGAATCTTCAAATCCTTTTGTCAAGGAGGTTATTTGTGCAAAAAAATCTTCTTAAAAGATTACTTTTGGCAGAATGTCATGTTTCAAGTAGAGAACTTCTGAAACTGGCTAGTGTATGTTACACTTTCTTTGCTGTAAGAATAAAATGCAGGGACGTAATAAAAGAAAATTAGGCTTTAGTTTGCGCTCTTGAAAAAAAGTCAAGCAGTTAGTTTCTATAATGACTTTTCTCCATATTATCCAGGTTTCTTGAAAAATATCATTAGAAAGTCTCGTCGTTCCCATCTTTGATGCGTTCCTCATGCTCCCTGCTCTTAGATGTAATGAATGTGCTAATGACTTTGGGCTTTGACATTAAAAAAGTTTTTAAAAAGGACTTTTTCTTCAGCAGCGGAGCGTATCATTTGATGAGGATGACGACAAGGAAGATGGGGAATAACAAAAACTTGTTATGGTTTGAATATTGCAGTCTCTAGTCGGGTTCTTTATGCAATTCATATATAGGACGAGAATACTTTGAAGATCCCAGGGCGTCGGAGCTATATAACTAATCCCAAAGTTCCTTCATCCTCCATATGTAGAAAACATGTACAAGGGAGTGACCCCGAAAGGTCAAAACGAGATGTTAGTGATCTGTTAAAAGGAAAAATGGCAGCAGATGCTACATTTTTCCCTTTTTCTCTGTCCCCATATCCTTTTCAAAGTTCTCTGTGTCTGGAACTTGTTCGAAATCGTTATACACCCGAACGAGGATCTAAGTGCCCCTTTTACTTAAAGACTGGCGAAAAAAATTGTAGACGAAATAACATTTCAGAGGCATCAGATGCAGAAGCTAGTCAGGCGTCATTGGCCTGGAAGGAAATCTGAGGCGCTTGGTTTGAATCAAGCTTAGCCTGGGAATTCGAAAAGATTGAAGAATTTGCCAATGCTTTGCAAGCTACAGTTGCCTTAAGAGTCGCATTCGCGTCAAAATGATTAGGGCTAGATTTTATATTAGGGCGTTATGAAGATGACTTTTAGTATAAAAGCCAACTGTGAGGATCCCATTTGATAGGAGGGTGTGAAAGGGAACTTGGGTAGTACATTAAGTCCGATTCTATTGAAGACTGCTATCATCATCATGGACACCTTCCATTGAATTCGGGAACTTTCAAAAGAAAAAAAAACGAGTGGATTAGGATTATTATTATTATACTATGATTCCATATCTTTTTTCGTATTTTTCTGGGATTAAATTCCCATTCCATTTCCCTCATGGCCTGCCTTTTGTTGTGTAAATGTTCTCCCACTGGAAGAAGGCCCTTGAAATATATAACTTTCCCTTGGCTTTCTCATTAGGGACAAGATGGATGAAGGAGGCAAAGGCTCCCTCCCTTTTTAGGGAATAACAAGGCTACTATCAAAAAGATTTACCTGATAACGAGATTTTACGTTTAATATGATCAGGAACTAACGAGGGAATTTTCAACTAAAAAGGAACCCACCAGGCTCTCGGCAGTGTGACATTTCCCCCTTTTTATTTACATAAACTACTAGACCATGAGAAACTCAATTAGGCAAATTCTAAGATACCAAAACACTTTTAACTCCTTTGGAAGAGAATTCCCACTGGCGTACTATTTGGCACAAAATTACGAATTTTGTTAATTACCCGTAATTTTATAGTTAAATTCAGAACATTAAAAATGGAATCATTATTAAATCCTGAATTTTTAATCATACTCCAGTCAACAAAGTAAACCGAAAGTTAAGAATATAAAAGTGGGTTGGATCCACTTTCCCAGCGAAGTTGCAGCGCATGCTCCGATACTCTAATCTTCAGGTCAAGTTATTGATTGATTGAAATACACGTTTGATACAAAATAAAATTCCCACGCTTTGCCTTGATTAGAAATCTTCTGGGGGCATGTAAGTTCCTCCGGCTTTGTTAAGAATTGGCCTCAGCTTGACTCCCATGAATTCCGGCTCCTCCTCCTTTGGCTTGATCGTTTGTCTCTGATTATCATTTTTCAATACCTTTTGCCATTGAGGACTAGTAGTGGGCCACGTCCTTTCAAAACTGGTGATGATATTGTCCTGATCCTCGTGAAGGTTGTGTGTTGCTCGATGCTCTGCTAACTGCTGCGCTGTATGATCTGGTAAAACCCTTTGGAAACGATTGGATCCAGAATTTTGTTGACGGACAAGGCCTGATTCAGACTGGGCATACCGCTGGTCCCGGTGTCTTCTGGGGTTATATGGACTCTCAACATCTACATTGCCATGGTCACGATATTCTCGATGGTCCTGATCATCTCGTTCAGCTTCTAGTGCTTGTGCTGCCACAATGGCTTCGATTCGTCTCCTATGCTCTTGTTCCTTGCTGAGCCTACTTGAGTGGGCGCGGTTGAACTCTGGTGACTCTACGGGCGTCCGAATCGGTGTTGATGGATTGCTTCGCGCATGACTGTGTGGGTTGTAAATCATTTCCACATTTGCATTGACATGATCTCGGTGTACGGCTACTGCTTGTGCTGCCAATATGGCGTCTCGACGTCTCCTCTGCTCTTCTTCCGGTGACAGTTCCCGTGGCACGGGGTTATAAGGGTGTGAATCAACGCGGACGAATGGAGGTGACTGTTGAGGTGTCCGAATCGGTGTAGTTTCACGATGTTCACGATGTTCACGATGTGGTGTAGGGTCACGATGTTCCGAAATGGCTGGCGGCTGGCGTACTTCCGTCGAATAAGATTTGTTTGATGGCGTTTCACCTCCTATTCAAAATGCAAAAATATAATCATTTCGAAAATATTGTAACCAAGCTTTAGATTTTACGTTCTAGCTCCTGCTTCTTTTTCGGCTTGTTCCTACGATAGCAGCAACAGCAGCAGAACAAGATCAGCAATATTAATATTCCACCACCCACACCCGCAGCGATGTAGGCGTATTTGCTATCTCTAAAGGATAGTTGTAAAATTGGAAAATAATTTTTTTTAATTTGAATTTAAGTTTAAAACATACATGGTTCTCAGGTCCAGGGCTACCGTGGAAGGAACAAAGTTCCCTAAAATGAATGCCACCACAAGTATGTGGTGGTAACGTAAGGTTAGCATTGCAAACTGCTTCAGTTGAAACCCGTGTTGAAGTGGCGTATGACACTTTATGGATGGACAATGTGACACTGGAAGGAAGGACAAAGTGGGGAAAATAATTCATCTGACAAGATAATCTTATCACAAACGGACACTCTATCGTCTTTCAATTAGACATTTATGCGTAATCTGAAGCCCCTGGAAAACACAACTTGATCGATAATGGCGGATGCTTTTATCATTTGCAAAGACGCACCTAGTCCAGCCGGACGTCAGCAAATGCAGTTACGACGCTGAATGACTCACGCCCTTTTATGTTGTCATAAACAATTATTTAACGTCTCTATTTTTATACCGGGAAACTGGACATCAGAAAGGGTCGGATTGCTTCCGGATTTTAATGAAACTTTACTTTTTATTTCCGCCAGTCGCATCATCCCTTCTTTTGTTTACATTCTAACGCTTCATTTCCTGTTCATACTTGAAAGTGGAATTTTCCCCATTCTTTCAAGATTGTGGAGAATCTTTTGTTATTATTATTCGGGGGTTGATGCCTGCATTTGATTCCTGGAGAGACCCATTAGGACTGTCTAGAAGATGAGCAAAAGCAAGTTTTCCAATTCCCTTCTGAGGAGATCAAGAGAGCAGGGAGAAAGTAGGGGAGAGAAAGTTTTGAGGATGTTGAGGCAGTTACTATGGAGATCCTCCAGGATTTCCTTCTTTTACCCTGTCGAATTGATTTCTATCTTGGCCCTCTAAGCATAGCCATAGTGGTAGCGGCAATGTTTAAGTTTCAACCAAACCCCTCTTGTTCTTCTGGCACTCATTTTCTTTCCCTCCCTTACGGAATTTCCTTATTTTATTACTTTCCCCACATTAAAGAGATTGAGACTCGAGGAATCGAGGGTGTGGGGAAAAGAAAGTCTCATCATGAGAAATAGGTCTTTGGCTAACACATACAATGAAGGCGTCGAAGGAAGGCGCGGATCTCGTAAAAGTTTTCCATTTATGATTATAGGGGTTGGTGCTAAAGGAATCAGAAAGAAGGCAGATAAATGTCTGCTTCAAGAAAACGACTTTCACTTTCGATACAAAAGGCAGGCCATATGATTTTATTACTTTTGCCACAACCAGACATCAGTGTCTAATAATTTAATCGAATGATCCCACTTTTGCCTTTTGTTTGGGCCAATGGCCCTTTGTCATGTACCAATTCAGTAATGAATTTGTATTAGAATGTTATCCTTGACTTTCGTCTGTGTTTCGTCGGCTTTTCAAATTTCATTGGACTTTGAAATGAGGGACCTGACTTGAACCTCGAATTGAGCATCAGATAAAAGTTTCCGCAAAGCTTTTCCCCCATTGTGTTTTTGGTTAAACAGAAAATTGGATCGCCGAGACTCCGCGCGTCCATTAAAAGTTTTAGAAATTATTCCAAAGGAGAAAGACAAAATCAAACCGCAGGCGAAAAGGGGTTCAGATGTTTCCAGAACCGGGAGAATTTGTATTCAGAGGATGTTGTATGTATGGACGGCCTATGGCGTCCCATTGCTCCCTGCTTATCCCCCGTGAATCAGTCAATCAATGAAGACCGACTTCCCAGCCCTTTAAGGCTTTAAGTTTTTAACAGTTTGACAATTCATTTTGTCGTCGGGGTTTATTCAATTTCCCCTTGACATTTAAACTCCATGCAACACTCCCTTCTCTGTTTACTATTGGGATTGCGGACGACGACATTCCCATTGTGTGTACTGTGCTGGAGGCACCTTATTTTCCAGCGTTGTGGTTCCTAACATTACACAGGGAGGGTCATGGATCCGAACCGGATATGCAAATTTTGACTTTCAATGTCAAATGGATATGATGGATGAGACAATGGAAATGGATACAGTGCACTGGCTGTGTTTACTTTAGCGGTGTGACTGATTATTCAAGGAAGAACGTGGATTTAATAAATGCACGTTTTTTCTGCCTCCAGCAGGAGAGAGGAAGTTCGATCGCATTGCACTGATTCGTATCGCTGCGCTGTCATTTGCACCCCTCCTTGCACGACAGCTCATCCTGGAGACACTACTGGGGGAAAATCTACTAAAAAATTAACGCTCTTCTGACTTGAAGGGTGTAGTCTGAAAGTACCCGGGAAAACATGGGATTGCTTTTTTGGACGATGACAGTAAGCCCATGGTGTGTCCGACGATAGCGGTTGCGGTCTTTTGCAACAGCAGAAATGGCCTCTGATCTCGAGGTCGATAAAGTCACGCTGCCGATCAAAAAGCCCAAAATTCGTGTATAATTAACTTGTCTAGGAACTTAAGTGACTTCCATCTCTATATTGAATCCCATGCTTATTGTAATTACACACTTAGAGCTGTCAGCGGCCAATTTTTGTTGAAATATTGATTGCATGTTGAGCTTTATTGTTAAAAGATCCCGGTATTTAACGTTCCATTTCCTTAATTTACACTCCCTAAAACTCAATTACTGAAACGCCAATTACTGATCCCGCACGCTGGGATAGATAATGAATGTTCTGAAGAGGAAGATCCAATGGTCTGATTGGTTGGTGGGATATGAATCATGATTATAAATCTGAAACGGAAATTCCTTATCCAAAGTGACATTTTGCTCTTGAGCTGTCATTGGCCCCACCCAATGTGTCCAGCATGTAGGGCACAGCAGGTCCAAATTCTACTACTCCACCCTAGCACTAATTGAAACTGAGCTGTTCAATAATGAATGGTCCATAAGGCTAGGTCATAATCATCATGGAAAGTATAATTCAAATCTCCCTCTTCATCTTCACCACTTCAAGGGGCGAAAAATAAAAGTCCAGTTCAGTGTGTTATAAATGGAGATTGAAACAGACCCCTCACTGTGCTTCTTCTTGAACCTTTATTTTCTGAAATGTCATAAAACAAAGTTCTGTGTTTCATCAATGTTACTTTTGTTCAAAAGGGGAGCATCGATTTTTAAAAACTCCACACGATGATGATTTTTATCAGAGCCCTTCCCAAGCAGTTATAATTTCTCAGTCATCGCTCAGCTTCCGGCAGCGACTCCCAAAACCGCCATCACAGCCTTTGTAATTTTAGTTGAATCTAAACTCCTTTTGGTATAAATTTATGAGAACCTCAGTAGGGAACTAATAAATTATGAATCTTTGGAAGTAACAAAAAACATTTATTTTCATGCCTTCCAAAAATTGTATAACTTTCAAATACACTTCTAAGCAGGGGTTTTCGGATCTTCCGGGAGATCAAGTCTTAAGTTGATGATGGGCAAGTAAGATAAAATCCTTAAAAGAAAATCCATGTTGTATATCATTACATTTTCAAATGTAGACTGACCCTTGGCCAAGGCGAGTTAGAAATAAGGTCGAGGAAAATGAAAAGCGAAAAGATCCTGCGGGAAGGCGTTAAAAATGGGCGGATCCTGTTCTTTCTGATTAGACGTTTGATCTGTGGCTCTCAAAGGAAAAGGACCGACACTTCCAAAGATTTCAGACAAGTTCTTCCTACAGGGGAATACTTTGAAAACCTTCGCTGGGAGCCTTTCCTTACGCGAATTGAAAATTGTTGAATACCAAAGGAAGCTCGCAAGCTCATTTGCATTCAGTGAAAGTGCGATCTTGTAAATTGCTAGCTGTCCGGCCAGTTCTCACACGTTGTTGATGCATATGTTATAGAATGAATGAAGGCATCTATTCTTGGGTCAGTGGAATTCCATCAACGTTGGCAGATCAGCCTGAAGTGTCATGAACTATTAGCATTTATCCTCTCTACTAGAAGTAACTCCACTACATGTAAATTTAGATTTATTTATCCTGATGTTTTCCTCCATTGAATCAACTAAACACATCCGCATACGTCTGAAATACGCTTGCCAGAAATTCTAAAACGCTGTGGAAGGTGGTGGTGGTATTTTGCTTAATAAATTATTTCACACGGGGAGTTGGACGCGTCTCCCGCTTGGGTAGTTGCGTATAATTTGCAAATAGACACAACAGGAAATAATTTTGTTCAAATAAATTATTTTAGACGGAGCAACTGTGAAGGGATAAATTATGTAAGGAGAAGGGATAATTTGCATTATTTACACATAAACACTCACAAAAGAAAAGAAAAAGTCAAGAATCTAAAAAGGATTCTCGTGTATTTATGTTAAAAAAAAACATTGTCAACGGTTGGCATCTTTTAATTTCCGGTTAGGTGGTTTCACGTGACAAAAATTTGGAATGGCATCAGAGTGGACCACTACAACAAGTCTTTTATATTCAATTTTCATATCCTGAGAAGTTGCGTGTAACCAGTTGCGTATCATGCGTTATAAAAATCACGCAGATAATCATTTCCAGTAGGAATTTTTTTTACAAGGTGCATTTAATTTGGCTTTTTGGTGAGATAAATCGCAAAAGATTTACGAATTTTACGAATTGAGCCACTTAAGTTAGGACATGGACAAAGCAATTTTAAATACGGCTCAATGTGTTGCTTTCTGGAGAGTGATTATAGTCATTTGGACTTGATGCTAGAGTGAGCAACGCAGCATTTTGAATGAATTTTATTACAACTTATCATCACAGAAGCCCTTTGTTTCTGTTCCGTATGGCTTAATATACATCCGTTTAAAGACGTGTGTTCCAATTGAACTCAATTTAGATTTTCAAGTTTAACCCCAAATTACAGGCCTCAATAAGGCCTATAGTAAGGGTACCTTTTCTAAAACATTCGTGCAAACTTGAAAACAAGGGTTTTGAGCCATCCCTCTCTCGCCTGGTTACATTTTTAAATAGTTGCTTCTGCCATTTCCATTCTGGAAAAGGTGTGACTCTCATTATACTCTCTTGTCAATCAAAAATAACGAATTCACCACGCAACATATTCCGATTTGTATCCTCATTTTCATGTCATCTAAGGGCGTTAGCTTGTCATTGTAAAAACACAATAAAATTCCATTCGATTTTTCCAAATTGGAGATGCAATCATTTTTTTATTCTATTTTCAGGTCAGCACCGCTCCCCCAAGATTACGGAGCATCCAAAAGACGTCCTTGTCACCCGGAATGAACCTACTACTCTGAATTGCAAAGCTGAAGGGAAACCGGATCCTGTAATTGAATGGTACAAGAATGATAAGCTTCTTGGACCGAATGAGAGTGAAGGACGACGAATCTTTCTTCCGTTTGGTGATTTATTCTTCCTGAGTGTTTCCGATGGGCGAAGAAAGGATTTTGGACCTGATGGATCGAAGGAGTCTGACTCTGGCGTCTACTGGTGTATTGCAAGGAACAGCGTCGGAACAGTCAGGAGTCGCAATGCCACGCTCCAAGTCGGAGGTAAAGGCATGATTAATTAAATTTTGCGGCGACTGTCACAGTTCCCGGGTTCTTATTCCCAGAAGAAAGGGAACTCATGTTGACTCAGCATTTGGACTTGAAATGAACTTTTGGAGCAGAGAATGGATTAGCAGTGAGATCAATGGGGTGTGTGGGTTTAGCGTAATTTGTGAACGTCCATTGTGTCGTCCTGGACGAGGCTCATTTACAAAACCTAACCTGGGGATAGGCCTAGACGGAGTCAATAATGGGACAATGGAGGGGCACAAAGGGTTAATAACAATGTAACAGAATGTGCGTACCATGCGTAAGAATGCGTAATATGTAACTCCGCGTCATTTACTTTTTTGACCATTACTCGTTAGTACGCACCCTGCAATTCCCGATGGGAAGATAGCTCAGACATAAGGAAGAAAGTAAATAAGGGCTTCAGGGGTGTGTACCGTACCCTTTAAGTTTAAGTTAAAATGTCCATTCTTCCCGTGTGGAACGATAGAACATCCCTTTTAGTATCCAAGATGCTAATGATACGTCTTATGACTAAATTACTTTTTACACTTTTACACAATAAGATCCTGAGCACGTCGAGTTAGAGCCTTGTTCAAATTTCTCTGAAAAGGATTATTACTATGATTGTTATTTGCTGAGCCATAGCGCCTTCAAGGCTCAAGAAAAGGTGTGAGTCCAACACCAGTGAGAAACGCATTCCTCCGACCTTTAAGTTTCCAGCATGATACTTTTTATGGATCGCTGCTGGAGGATGAATTGAATTGCATCCTCATATATTTATTGTATGGCGTTTGTACAGGCTATGTAATAAGTCATGGAATGACGACGACGTGTGATTTAAATCAGCTTGTCAGTTGGAAGGTGTGATACCTTTCACGCGCACGTTAACTTCAACGTGCCTTTTGCTTTAGAAGTTTCAAGATACAAAGGGGAAGCGGGACGTGGCTGCGGTGTGAGATACCGACCAGACGCTGGCAGCGATGTTTCTTTGAGTCCACGATACCCTTGACATGATGGCAATGAAAACTGTTGGAGGGTATGATGGGAGCTGACGTTTCCCCAACTCCTCCAGGGATTTCAGTCTGAACGGTGCATTTAAAGTAACTCGTTTCTAACAGTTTTATGCTTTCGTAAAGTGATATAGAAGGGGACGTGCTGTTTTGGTCGCTTCATTTAAGATACACAGAGCTTCTTAAGGGATTTTGGGAATTCTTCAATGATAGTTTGAAGAAGTTTGGTCATGACCAGTTACTGCTGTGGAATTGATAAGGAATTTGAAATGTCTGTGCATTTAAAATGTCGGGCAGAACTACAGGCCCTTCTGAAGTGTTTTGGCCCTTGGTACTTTTAATTCTTTTACCTTTACAACACCTGGCTGTCATATAAAAGGCTCATGTCAATCAAACCAACACACGCCCGCTCCAACTCAATGTCAAAAAGAAATGGACGCTTAAGTGACGAGGTCTTATCAATATCCCTTATGATGGAAGTATGACTGAAAGATTAGTTATTTAACAGTTCCTCCCGCAGCCTGGAAGAAGCACCGGACGTCTGAATCTTTAAAGTTTACCGCCGCCTTTAATCACCGCTACCACCACCGATAGTAGCAGTGCAGCTTTTTATTATCCGAGTTCTCAGATGCGCCATCCTGAGCTATCGTATTTTTCAAAGTTTATTGTAGCCCACCCCTTTATGACTCCTTTGGGTTAATTAAAAAAGTCTTAATATCGCAGTAGCCGAGATAATAAAAATTATCAAGGGAGGAATCGCCAAGGCTTATAAAAATTCAATATTTTACTTCAGAGAGAGCTTGATTTTTTCAAAGGATTTTAATTGGATATTAAGCGAATTGTATACCTTTGTTTTTTTCATGTTTTTCGCTAATTAAAAGTACAAAATGTGCAGATTGAAAAGTTTTCAGGGAAAGAGCTTCATAATTTGAAGGAGCGTTCATGAAATTGAATTATGAGATTAGAGGAATTACGTCTGCTTGGTGAGCCAGGTAATTCAGTTAGTTTGCCTTTCCTGCTTAATGTCGCCTGCCAAAAGTGCTAGTCTGGGGACTCTTTGACTAGGCTAGACTTTTACCCAAGTGGATTCGGATGTTAATTGAATCAAGAGCATTTTTGATCAAATTTATTACCCGATGGATAGTGGAATGGAGTTAATGCTCTTTGATTTGAAAGTTTGAAAAGACTTCTGGGAAACCAAATCGATCCTGCAACGGCTGAAAGAGAAAGTCCGACTTGTTCTTTCTCTCAGCAGAATTTTAGAGAAGGAAGGGCGAATTCAGATGATTTTTGGGTAACTAATTAAATTGTGCCAGGCTCCTTGTTCTCCTCATCTCTTCATCAGCAGAATTACAATGGGCCTTTGGTTCCAATGGGGGAAGTGGGTAGCAATTAGATCTCACTGGAACTCGGAGGTTTCCATTGTCAAAACTGTTTGGGTTTCATCAGGCTCTGATGTGTTGGAAATTGTTTTCCATAAATCACCCTCTAGACTGCTAATGAGTCGAGGAGACTCTACAAATAGGGAAACTCTGGAAACAGTTTGACTCCTTTATCACATTAACCTCAACCTTCTATTTCCCCCTTTAGTTTTAGCTTAGTTTATCGGAAACCAAGAAACTTTATTAGGTGTGATCCTACTCGTTACAGGCACGGTGCTGATAAACTTCTAAATGGAAGCAGGATGACACCACAAGCGCCATGGCTATACTTTTCACACAGCGCCTGTGCAATGGCACAGTCTGTTTCCTCATCTTCTAATGTGCATTATATGCTGATGAAATGAACGAAAGGGCAGGCCACATTTAGTTTACTTTTGCATTTTTATGGAAGCTCAACTCCCCTTTTTCTATTTCTCAGATGAAATGAGCTTTTCTTTAACGTTGGAGCGTAGTAAATGACAAGAATAGGAGTCATGGGAAGAGGGTCATTTGACATCCAAACGAAATGTAGAAATGCACCTTTGCCCTTGGTGAAGAATAGAGAAGAATGTGGAGTGCATTTCAAATGGGGTTTTCCTTGGAAAGATCCGTCCTGACTCTAGTCCTGACTCGGATCTTCCAGAAGGTAATTTTGTCCCAATGGGGCAAAAGGGCGAAGTCCAATGTCCCTTGATGCTACAAAAAAGGTTTGAATCTTTGAATGGTTTCGAAATTGACTTGGAAAATGGAACTCGCAAGTTTTTGAATGTCTTTGGATCACGATTCAACCGGTAGGATAGGAATACGACTGCCATTGAAACGAAGAAAGGCTCGTTACGTTGCAGCTGTGCAACATCAATTTGAACTTTTCCCCTTCGTTTTCCGGCCTGAAGAAAGGGAATAATTATCATTCTATGAACAATGGCTGGAAGTCTTAAACTCAACAACTTTTTCCTAATGCTACCAATTTCCCTGGATCTATTTTGAAAGGCTTAAAATTCCAAAGCTTAGAAATTACATGATTTTGCGGAGTTCCATTATGTATTTTTATGTGGTTGAAATGGAAGCTAGAGGCTTAGCGTTGTCATCGATTTTTTCCTTTGGATTAAACTATAAAGGTACATATTGCCATATATTTATCCCTCGGAATACACGCGTGGGTGTCACCTAGCAAAATGCTAAAGACTCCACTTTTGAAATCAACGTCAAAACTACCTTCTCGCGGAGATTAGAGCCAGAAAATATTGTTGCTGCTGCTGCGGTTGGTAGTGAAAAGGATTTTCTTCCGCAGGAATCCCTTAGTTTGACTCGTTTCCCTATAGTAAAATCAAGGATGATGTCAGTCCTGGTTTGTGTGGTTTAATTCCTACTTTAGTAATGAAGAGAAGATGAACTCAGACTCTATATTAACTCTAGTTGAAATGAAAATGTAACTTCTAAAGATTTCATCTTGGTTAAACCCGGAATCACCTTTTCCAAATGGATCTTCTGGTGGTGGTGGAAACCTCATCTCAAGCATCTGTTGTCATCTTCCAAGAATCCTTTCATCCATAATAAAGCGTGTGGATCTGACGCTTAATTAAAGAGCCCTCTTCAGAATCCATGGAAATTATTTTCTGCTTCATTTCACTACTCTCTCATTAAGATAACCTACCCTTAACAATTGAATTTTAAGAAGCATATGCCACACATATTAAAAGCATAAAATCTTTAAATTCTGTCTAAAGTAAAATTAAAATGCTAATCAAGACTCTAATTCTGAGCATAAGGTAAACTGCAGTCTGCGTGTGTAGGTTTGCGTGGTGGGACACGCGTTCATGTCAATGGTAGCATTTCGTCATTCAGCCTTAATTTGGTCCTCCCGCTTTCAAGTATTGATAAGGAAGGCATTCTTTTCAATGAACCAACCGGTGCACTTCCTTTTAAGGAAAATTTGGTGAAATCATAGGTTTATTAAGGTAGCATGAGTCACAAGTTTGTTTTGGTAAAATATATGTGTCCTTCTAAGGTAGCAAATTTGTGGATGATTACTTTCCTAAATTGATAATGTTGTTGGATTAAGAACGCAAACTCATCCGCCTATCAAGTTACAATCCCCCAGTCCAAATATTTTACTTCCGTTTTATTCAGGTGGAAAAATTTAATCCAAAGTTCCAAGATATAAAGTATGTTAAATGAATTATGCAAGAGCCTTTTGAATTATTATCTTTCCCTTGCACAAACTCGTTTGTCAGTTTTCCATTTGGATTTTCCAGCGACAATCTGCCATTTACATGTCTAATTTTTGATCTGCCAACTAAAATATTTATTGTCGTTCTCTGTCGTACAATTTGCAATGTCACTCCAATTTCAGGAAAGGTGTTGACCACTCAGGCATAAGAGACTAAGGAGAGTTTCAAAGTTTTTCAATTTGCAGATGCCTTATCTAATTGACAAGGCTGATAGATGAGAGCCCGGGCGTTGCGTCGTGCGGAATCGAATTTCAAAGTGATGACGACGCGTGTCACTGGGATTGAAGGGAAATCTCCTATGGCACATTGACCTCGATGCTTGCGAAACCATCTAAAACAAACACACCTTTGCTTCCTAACCGCAACACTTCTGACTCCATTGTCGCTCTGTTTTTCTGACGCGCAAATAGGCTTGTCGCCGCGGAACCAAGATGGATCTGTGCCATCAGAATGTCGTCGTGATGTTCAAGTCGAAGATGTGCTCATCATTTATTCAACACAGTAGAGATCCCACGCTTCATTATTTTAACATTTCCTATCCCTTATCTAAACGGAAAAACTGAAATTGAAAACAAACATTTCCATGTTTTTACCTGTCAGACACGCATGGGATCTCTTCGTTCCCGCAAGTTTTTGGTTCTGTATAACACCGGGGATTTCCGCCCTGGATTTGACATCCGAAACTCAATACACTGACCCGACAAATTGCATTTACGCATATGAGTCAATGGGAATTGGATCCACATGTATACCTTATTTATAACCTTCAGCGCTGATGAGATTTCCCTCAGGTGTGTCTCTTTCAGGATGATTAAGTCCAACAGATGCACTTCTAACAAACTTTCGGATATTGCATTTTATCGACGGACGGTAGCACACGGCGTTAATCGAATTCAGAGAAGCGTAATAAACGCAAGGGGATGAGGGATGAGCCAGTCAAAAGAATACTTTGCCGACAGCGTGTCTCAGTTTAAACTTCCGACTTGTTACCTCGTAATGGATTGAATGCTTTCATGTCCATGCATATTCCATAAGTTTCTCTGTTATTGACATTTGCATTGCATTAAGAAATTATGGATACCATTTTTCTTCCATATCAAAATCAGTTGGGTCTGCCTCTCCATCACTCACCACGCTTCGGTGATTTTGATTTAAAAAAAGTAACTCGGTAGCTGAGATCAATTTCGATCTCTTCTCCACTGCTTCAACTCTTTATGCTGAAAGATCAAGTTCAGCACATGGTTCAGCGTTCAAACTTTTTGGAATGTAATGTGAAATCAAAGTTTTTGCAACATTCGTTAAAAGCTAAAAGATCAAGCGTATAATTCGAACGCTGTAAATAAATTTTTTTTAGAAAAGGTAAATTCAGCTGCGTTTTGCCCTGCTTCCATGTGTTAGCTTCTCTGAAATTTTTTTAAATTAAAAGCGACACGTGCAGCGGTCCATAAATTTTATTGCCACTCGAAACGGCTTTTCCCTTTCAAACTGTCAGCAGCTTGAAATTATTACTGCCACATAAGTCGTTGGATTCCTATTGGGAAAAAGTTAGGAAGACTTTATAACACACGGAATTGGTGTCGGGCAAGCACATTTTAAAAGTCGCCTATTATTAATAGCATTTTACACACCTAATCCAAACCCATGTTATGACACTCAGGGCTCTTAACTCTTTCCATTTAGCAGTAGGCAATTCCAATCCTTTTTGCTAATAAGATTCCAGCCAAAAAATCAAGGGTGCAATGTTCCGTATAATAGCAATGTGCAATAAGAAGCAAAAAGTTGCAAAACAGAAGCCAAAACACCAGCAGCATTTCATTTATTTGTTTATTACCGTCTGCTCTTCCTTTGAATTTGATTCGGATGTCTGGTAATTTACACAAGGCTGGGATAAGTAAATCCTGGATTTATTTTTTGAGCTGTCAAACGGGTATTTGCCAAAGGTTGGATTATGGTGGCAATGAATCTAAACTGGAAAAGGGCGGAGGTCAAGAAACTCAATCTCAAAACTGGTTGAATAAACTCGAATAAAGGCTGGTTTATTCAGTTTCAACTGTGGTAAAATATTCGTGGTCGTAAAATAGGGTCAGAATTGTAAATTGAAAGTGGTGAAAGTCCGAATGCAAATGGGACTTGGAACAAGTGAAAGTAACACATGGCGTCTTTCTCTGTAGGCGGAAATGGATACTATGGGAAATTCATTTCCATAATTTCGGAAACATACTGGCATATTCGTTTTCATGTCAGACAATCAGAATGTCGTTTGCAGCTGACCAGTGGTAGTTCATTTAAAAAGAATAATATGAAACCATAAGATAAAACCCAGAGGACTACTTCAGCAGCAATGTCCAGTGAAGATTTGCAGTTTTTGCCTTTACATCGTGTCACTCGCATGAGAAAACTTATATAAATTATAATTTCCAGAATGATTTATGCAATATTCCAATGATTGGAAAACAGGATTTATAGGATGAATTTTGTCAAAGCCATGTCAAATGGAGACAGGTGACATGCAAATCTGCGACATGTCACAGATGCAAGAGTTTGACTCTAATGGATCCCCACGTGTGAATCAAAGTTTGGATTACCTGTCTTAATTTGAATTTCTTTTGTTGGAATTTGACAATACTCTTAAGCCCATTACAAGTTCCGAAAAACAAGTTATAAATCCGTGGCTTTTAGAAATCGTCAAAGAGAAAGTGGAATGGAGTCCATTAGTAAATTGTCTCATTAGATTTCCCTTGCCTAAGGAAGCTACTCATCCTTTTTTACGATAATCAGGAACCTGGTTTGCGACTAATTTAGAACAAGAGAGACTTATTCCATTGACTTTTACGACTTTTCGTTGCGTATTAATAGAAAAGAACGAAATTATGATGATGGAGTTGGGCTTTATGTATTCCAGAAGTCAGTTCCATTTTCTTTATTTTCAACCATCCTATTATTCTCAGTGATTCGCTGTTCTGGAAACTCCAAAATCTAATTCATGGCTTCTCCATGTACTAGACACATTTCACTTCAGATTTCTTTTTAGTAGAAGAATTTTATTCACATTTGGAAGCATATGGGGATGGTGAATGACACCGGAAGTGTGTAGCTCAAGTTCCTCTTGTCAGAGGAACCAAAGTTCATAAAGCTACCATAACTATTGTATGAAAAGAATCTAGGAAAGGCTGAAATTTTAATGGTTTATTCATCCATGTTCGTAGCAAAAATAACATTTGAGATCAGCAGGCTCACATTATAGGAACGGTGCAGGGAACAATTCCCAGGCCTTTGTTCTGCTCCCTGAGAGCTCCAGACGAGGTCAGAGTTCCTTTGTGTATAGGACGATGGATGGAGTTCTTTGTGCCATGGTTACCCCTCCGATGCTGATATGGGATTTCCTGTTTCGTGGGTTTAGGGGCTATAGAAACGTCAGTGGTGGCTCCGCTCTCCGCTTCCGATGGTTCAAGCGTCCTACGTTTAATAAGCGTAAATCTCTACCGATGCTGAAGGTTGTTTTCTTAAGGTTTAAATTCACCAAAAACTAACTACAGCAGATTGACCCAAATTCGCAATTCAGAATCAGTCCTGACAGCAGATTTGCTGTATAAGAATATCCGCGTGTCATATCCAGGACCTAGGCCATACAAGCTTGACATTCAGTTCCCATTGTTCTGTCGCTGTCATAAAGCTGTCCATTTGAAAAGGTTTAAACGAGGATAGATGATGTTAAGCGGGCCAATAATGGTTGTAAAATACGCGTTGGGTGACCCGTATGACACACGAAAGTCCTTTACGCCTCGTATTGTTGCGTAGGTAGGACCAATTCACACATCATATAATTATCATACCGGAATTCTGAGTGCGTGGGGGAGAGCTCATAAAAAGTCTAAACGCTTCGTGTTCTAGCTCTGACTTTGGAACAGCTTGCTTAAGCAGAGGGTTAACACTTTCAAGGCTCCATCCCTGGAGTGTGGAATGCTGCTATATTTCATTGGAATGAACAATGATGTAAAGGGTGTTACAGAGGGGACTTCAATACTTGAAGCTGTCCGATCCGATTCCATCTCTACGTGAATAAAAAGGGGAACTCGGAAATAATTGGTATAATTTGGACCTTGTAATATGATATCAGGTGTGTTCAAGTTGTATGCCCACCCTTTCCCCAGCGTTTTCTAAAGGCCCTTTGCATTGTGAACTTTTTTGATCAAAATTAATTTACATGAACCTCGTACCCCGTCGTTCTGGTCTGAATCCGAACTTTTTCCATTTGTATATGGACCTCAAATATCACTGCATTGCTGCATCTGACGCGCGCACATTCTTTCATTATTGCAACCTCCCGATGTGATATTAAAAAAACGACAGTTGTTCTGAAAGGAATATGAAATTGGAGATTAGTAGGATTGATAAAGAGCCGTCATGAACTTGTTTCAGCCCTTAATCAGGCGATTCAATTTCAATTTAAAATATTAATTATTATTGATCCTTGTCTTGTTTTATTTTCACAGTTATACGGGATGAGTTCAGGCAACTACCGCAGCATACAAAGGCCCTCGTTGGGGAGAATACGAAATTGTACTGCCAACCCCCAAGGGGGACGCCAGAACCACAAGTTTTATGGCACAAGAATGGACAAACTGTGGACACTCGTCTTCCCAGGTCAGCAAAACATGGGTTTCGGAGTACTAATTCCAAGTTAGCACACAGTGTGTGTAGCAAACTTTGCAAACTTTGCCGCATGGTGATGCGAATACTTAATTAGCAAAGAGCTCGTCTAGAGCATTTTGATGTATGGTGGTGACGACAGGCTAAAAATCTTAATCCATTTCTAATTTCTTGTGTACACAGCAGTCGCCTTCAAATCGTTGACGGGGGTAATCTAATCATCAAGGAAGTAAAAGCAGCAGATGCAGGGAGATATCAGTGTGTAGCTATAAATATTGCCGGCACGCGTACTTCCGGAGAGGTTACGCTCAACGTAAACGGTAAGAGGAATTGCATTTTAATATCTTTGTTTCGCTTTTTCATTAGTTTTATTAGAAACGAAGGAGCGGATACTTTTTTTGACAGGCGCGGCAGCAGAGCGGCAAACAGCACAAACTTAATTAGTTTCCTTAATGGCATAATAAGTAGAAAAGTAGGCGCTCACAAGCTGCTTCAATTAGCGTCGTTGAGGAAGGGCACGCTATCTTTGATTGTGACCTATTGTTATGTGTCCCATATACGTGTGGCTATGTTTTTCTAAATAAAATCCGCTTTAAGCACCACCACCATACTTTGATTGTTAAAATTCTTTGTATACGAAGGAAGCACTGGAACTTTATGAATGGGATATTTCCATTTGAAAAGACTGTAACACACATTTCCCATTAAATATCAGCCCTTCATGCGGAAGAATTCAGCTGGGGTCATTCTCATTTTCACTCCTATTCAGAATAAAAGGAAAAGTTTTTGTAATGTCAAGTTTTCCAATGGCTTTGAGACTTTTGAAACTCCCCAACAATGTGAATTGTTGCGTGAATGACGAGGGCTGCAATGCTTATTATTATAACCGTATGAAGAGGGTGCTACAATTAAGTTTAAAGTGCTCATTCAATGACTCATCATTCCACTTCCGCTTTTTATTTTTAGAAAAACCATATTTCAAAGAGGAGCCGAGAGATGTGACCATTTTGGTTGGTGACTCAGCCATTTTTAATTGCGAAGTGGACGGGATCCCAACCCCTTCGATTGATTGGTACCGTCAAGATGCTCAAATGCCTAAGGACAGGGCAGAGCGAATTGTTGGTGGACTCAAGATCCGAGACGCTCGACCGGAAGATGAAGGACTCTACTTTTGCCAGAGCTCAAATGAGCTGGGAAGTGTGCGAGCAAGTGCCAGCCTCAACGTTCACTGTAAGCCTTAATCCCTTTGAATTCCTAATTAATTCCTCTGCGTTCAATGGTTCAAGGCACTTGAGCTAGACATAGTGCTGGGAATCTAAAAGTAGATCCGCAATGCAGCAGAAAAGAAAGGCAAACAACTTCAGCTTTCATCTGTATTTCCTCAAAGCTCAAATTGGGCATTTCTGGAGAACTCTGGAATGAGCTTTATTTGATTTAACAAACCCCTAAGCAAACTTTGGATTTAATTTAACAGGTCATAAAGTCATGGAATCCATATGTTTGCAAATAAGATGCAAAATTCTTGCAATTCCAAAAGAATCTTAGCTTGAGGTCTAAACGAAGGTTGGTTTAACTGAAAAACGTTACACCGGAATTCCCAAACTTCCTTTAACCGCTCCCCTGACTTGTCAATTTTCAACCCCCGATATTAAAATTCATGAGCACTTCAATTTCTGTATTTGGGGATGGATTGTGACGTGATGAAAGTTGATGATGAAGTCAAAGGAGGAAGTGCCCATTAGATATTCCTTTGATGTTCAGTTTCCTGAAGATATGGAAATGTCGATTAGGAGTTGTACGCATAAGAACTGCTTATGGAGAAAAGCGTTAAGATACACGTGTGAAAGCGCGTATGAAATAGGTTGAAGTCTTTTTTTAGTAGTTGAAGCCACTTTTTCCTTTTAAAGCGTTGGTAATTGTACACCTAAATGCTTCACAATTTATCAAGTTTATTTTTTCCCTTTTCACAGCCCGACCAAAATTTATTACACGTCCGAGAGATCAGCGTTTAGCTCTTAACGACATGGCCAGGTTTGAATGTTCCGCCAATGGTAACCCCGAGCCACTAATCTACTGGAGAAAGCATAGGAGTCAAGAACTTCTCCTGCCTGGGCACCGTTCCGAGCATTTCCTTGTGACTCCTGAGGGAGTGCTTCAAATTGACGGAGTGAGAAAAGAAGATTTGGGCACTTATATATGCTCCGCAGTAAGCGCTGCTGGATCAACGGAAGTCACCGCTCGTCTCGAAGTCACGTCACAAGACCAACTTCCTCCACCCATTATTAATGTTGGCCCAAGGAATCAGACACTTCCTCTTAAGAGTATGGCATCATTTCCATGTGAAGTCTTGGGACGTCCTAGCCCTACCACAAAATGGATCAAAGACGGGGTCGAGGTGGCGGTGAAAGGCGAAAGTGAAAGTCGTCTGTCGCTCTCTGCAAACGGAACTCTTCAAATCAATGGTAAGCTCAGGCAGACAAGATAAATAGGAGACATGGAAAGCTTTCGAGGGAATAATGGACCACTGATTTCTATAAAGAAGAAAAGGAATGATACTTTGTTTCCGCAAAGCCGTCTTTTGCTTTCACTGAAAAAGTAAGGCTTTCCGAGCTTTAGAAGAAAGGAACTGATAAGAAAAGACTAAAGGAAAGATCATCACATTTTGCCTTTTCGTTTACTTGACAGGCTTAGGAATTACATATAAGCAGACTTACAATTCCTACTATCTCAGAATCAGCCCAAATGCCAAGAGCTTTTGGTATAATTTGTATTGTTAAAATGCGATCACATTTCCCGTTTCCTACTCTATAGAGAGCATCTACAATAATTAAGTTTGGACTCCCAAGGCTTTCCCCAAATGGTTTTCACAAGTTTGTTTGTACAAAGCACAAAATTTCGCGAATAGAATAATACCCCACAATAACAAAAGGCATGAATGTTTCTCTAGGTTTTCTCCTTTGGTTTCATTCATCAGTTTCTATTCATAACGAATGAATTACTCCCATGCATCATCGTTACAACTAAAAAGGAAAAGTTTTGCACGTTCATTTCCATGGTGTGGGCAAAGTCTTGTGAAATTTTCTCCAGGAAAAGTTTTTATTAACTTCCTGGTTTTGGCTAAAAGGAGAGGAAACTCATTCTAGGATTTCTTAGACGCTGAATATATTTCATCCCCACGAACAAATCTAATCCGAAGTTCCAAGTTTATGAACCTACTTACTCTTTTACATAATAAAATTAGGCAGAAATATAAAAATCGAACACAAAAGTTTTTACTGTTGTTGTGATTTCATCACACACTTTTAGCGTATTTCTGGTTATGTCAGACTCCTGGCGCCAAGTCGAAAGTTGTAAATCTCCTTCTTCATTATGGCGTCGTCAGTCCCAGAAGAAAAACCAAAATTCTTATTTACATGTGTGAACAGGCAGTTGAAAGACTAGGATTGTTCTTTATATGGGTTTTGGACAGTTCAATAAATAGAGCGGCATTTACAGAAAAATAAATCTAAATAAATCATATCATCTGTCTTGATGAAATGAAATTGAGGAAATGCATTTTTATGACAGGCTAAAGAGGAAGAGGATGAAGGGGTTGAAATTTTATTGATGTAGGAAGAAGTATTTTCAAGGCTTGCTTATATAAGGCCTTATAAGGACAACTGAGAACTTTTTGAATGTCAGTGTGTCACTAAGCTTTAATTTAAAAACGATAATTTTAAAGATTTAAGCCAAGGCGGAAGGAGGCAATTGAGTTTTTATGGAAATAGCGCCTGGGGATGAAGTGAATTTATTGACTACAGGGAGATGTATTGCATTTTGGGATCATTGACAAGAAATTGGAGGCTTTGGTTCGATTTCCTCAGTGTTGAACAACGTGACAAAGATGAGAAATTGGTCATTTTTCACACTCTCCGGGTCTTCTGTTTTTCCCCGAAACAAGACAATCCATGGCAAATGTTATTCATTGAAACGAAATATTTATCTTTTCTATTTTGGACAGATTTACGATCTTCGGACTCCGGGACTTATACTTGTGTGGCCTCTTCTTTATCGGGCTCAACATCAGCCACAGCCTATCTCTCAGTGGAGTCACCTACAAATCCGAACATTGCTTTCCACCGCTCTAACCCTTCGTTCCTACCCCTCCCGCCTTCTAAGCCGAGTCTCAATGAATCCAGCTCGACATCGCTCACACTCTCCTGGAACTGGGCACAGAAACAAGCTCCAGCTAGGAACTCACCCCTCCTTGGATTCACGCTGGAGAGCTACAGTCCGGATGATAATGCTGGAGCCGGATGGCGTGTTCTTGGACGGAGACTTTACGGAGGGGGAAGCCGCTCTGGAGAAATAGTGTACACTGCCGAAGGACTTCAGGCCGATACGAGATACGTTTTCCTTGTTCGTGCAGAAAATCCGGAAGGACTTTCTCCAGCAGCTCCGATATCAGAAGTTATGAGGACGCGACCAGCATATAGAAAGTCGTCCATCGACATTGATGAAGTGGATGAAGAGGAAGTCAGGAGCCAACTTGGAACGAGTGATATTCAATTAATTAGTTCTGAACCCGCCTCATCAACTTCAATTAGAAATACTTGGAAGGTAATCAGTGGCCGACTTACGGAGACAAAAAAAAACTTTTTCTGTTGATTCTTGTGAGAGCTGAGACTGCGGGGGTGGTGACCATAGTGTTGAGAATGGTGGCATTTACGTGTCTAAAAATGGCGTGGAGACTCGTAAAAAGTGGGCTCATGGGCTACTGTAACTTTTCTAGCTCCAACCATTTGTTGGAAGGACTCATAATGAAATCTTTTTGAGGATCTCCACGGGAAATAAAGTAACCCATTGTTTAAGTCTGGGGGTGTAAAGATGTCTTTATCTTTTCCTTCAAAAATAAAGATTCTGCGGGCTAAAGCATACAACCCCAATCTGTTTTGGCTCTGTTTATGTTGATTAATTACCCTTCTTTCAAATTCAAATTCTTTGTTCTTTGAAAAAAAACGGAACATGTCACCACCACACATTTGAGCTGTCCACTTGAATTCTTTTCCTAATTAAAGAAGATAACGAAGACGCCTCTGCGAGTGCTGTGAATCACACAGTCGCTTTGAAATAATGAAGTCCCTTCTGTTTTATTTTTAGAATAAAATTATTACGGTCATTCAAAAAAGTATTCAGGAGTTACATTGTTTAATGATTTTTCCTTTTTTGTAGGTTTCAAAGTCATCTATAAAATTCATTGATGGTTATTACGTCCGTTATCGAGAGATCTTGGGCAGTGGGTCAACGGAAAGCTCCCCAGCCGGATTTAATCTTGTGACCGTAGTTGCCCAGAAGACTGACGCCTACTCCCACATCATCTCCAATTTGAAAAAGTTTACACAATACGAAGTATTTGTATCTTCATTTTACAAGAGCATTGAAGGTCAACCTTCAAATTCAAAGACGGTCATCACGTCGGAAGACAGTAAGTTGTAAAAGTTTATTTTCTGGAAGGTTCAAGTGTCGCCGTCCTTCGTAGTCGTCGGCTCTTCCATCTTCCCTCCTCCCTTCCATCTTCATCTCTTCGTTGTATTTTGATTTTTACAACTTTCAAAGTATAAAACTTTTATCTTTCGAAACGTTCTTGATGTCATTCTAAAGGGTCTCATTAGTGGGAAATATAGTCCTAGTAACAGCACAATCCCTCCCTTCCCCCTTCATCTTGGGCTGATGATGGAACTTTCTGAAATGAAAACATTGTTCTCCTTGGGGACTCTGGAATTATTAATTTGGAGAAAGTAGCAAAGTTTTAAAAGAGATCAATCTTGTATATTATGCATTTGCGCCCACAAAATGTATAGTATAGCGCTTATTAAAAACTCCATAACAGTTTTAAGAATCCAGGAAAAGCTCCGGGAAAGACTCGGGCTCTGATTGGCTCCAGAGGAACAATTCTCTGGGAGAAGGGAGAGAATGAATAATTTAGGGGAGCTCTGGACGATTATCTTTTCATTAGATTTAATTCAAGAGTTATTAAGGACACCAATTATGAATTTCAGGACCATCTGCCCCTCCGCAGGGTTTGGTGACGAAAATAATCAACTCCACTGCAGCGTCACTTCGATGGTCACCTCCGCCGCAGTCCCACGCTAATGGTGTTTTGACAGGCTACAGGGTAAGTGAAAGTTATGGACTTTCTCTCCAGCCAGTCTGCAGCATTATATCATTTAGGAAAACAAGAGAGGGACATTCATTCTAATTATGTTGCCTTCTGACCCCATTCTGAGGTCGTTATGGTACAGTATGCTGTGTTAGAGGTTTATAAGAAGATTAATGGCTTCTGAGATTATAATCATAACACACGATTTTTAAAATGGAATTTTCAATTATCATCATCAATCGTGCGCTTCAGAAAAGGGAAGTGAGCTATTGCGGACTTAGTCGCACGCAGAATTTAATTCCCAATTGCGAAATGCTTTTAAGCTTCCTTCTCTAAAGTTTATACGCACATTCGATTTTAAATGCTGGAGGGCGGGGCGAAGGCATTTAATTTATATCTCCGGAAGAATCTTTGAGAATTCGTTTTTGGCGTTTTCAATGAGACCACATTAGACTACAAATGGGCTGATAAAAGCTCCTTCCGCTTTCATCGAAAAAAAAACTCGTTTCATCTTAGTAGCAGCGGATGCGGAAGAAACTTTGGCTTTTCATTGCGGTTTGAAAAAAGCAGGCTGCGGTTTTTACGGTATAGAGAGAATATGGATTTTTTTTTGAATAATCGTGTGTATGAAATATGAGCAATTAATGAGCTGACTGAGTCATGGATGCAGATGGTTACTCACGAAATTTCCTTCTGATTACAGGTGGAAGTTCGGCGGAATGACACGCGTCTTCACGCAGAGTCTGACGTCGGGTCGAACACGACGATGATCATCGTGTCCAACCTCAGCGTTGGTCGGTCTTACTCCATCCGTGTGAATGCTTTCACTGTCACTGGCGGAGGACCATTTTCTCCACCGCTTTTGCTCACAATGAGCTCAGTCCCGGTTGGTCCCGGCGTGGACGTTAATTCTGCCGACGGTGTTAATGCACAGGATGGGACCTCATCAGAAATCCTTAAGGAAGTTTGGTTCATTATCTTGATGGGATTCCTCCTCTTCATCTTCCTTCTACTCCTAATCATTATCCTGTACAGCCGGCGAAAATCCCACGGGAAGAAAGACCATATTTCAAGTAAGCTTCTAAAGGAAGGGCCAAGGTGGAAGGGAAACTTGGAAACAAAGTGTATCACCATGACTCGCCAATTGGCCTTTTGAGTGGTTTCTCTCTCACCTCTTAAAAATAAAATCATTTCGTTCCGCTGCCAACGGAGCCTGGGCAAGCCTGACTTTGTATGGGAGTAGGCGGAAATCATGGAACTAATCCGCCTTTAATCGAGATTTGATTCTCACGCGACTCAACTCAATTAAACCGTGGACTTATTACCCCCTAATGCGTCTTTCTTGATGTTCTTCCAGGTGTGGTCGTGGCTCCTCATAATACTTCACAGTTTGTTAGCGGAAAGCAAAGTCTCTGGATAGACCAACGGTGGGGACCAGCAGATACTACGGACAAGGACTCAAGCCGTTCAAAGACAAAACTTTTAACGAATCACTGCAACACTGAAATCACAGAAGCGACAGACTATGCCGAAGTAGACCCTCATAATTTGACAACGTTCTACAACAACAGTTGCAATGGGAAGATACAGCAACAAATGCATCCGTTACAACAGCCTGACTTGACACCCTATGCGACAACCACGCTCATCCAACGAAGACCCAATTATGTACGTATAATCTTCAAGGAGGAACAAAATCTGGCCTGTCTTAAAGCCTCATAAAATCTCTGTTACCTTAAAAGCCTTTAGAAGTTTTACGACCCCTTAACCCGTATTTATATTGCCCGAGATCCGTCTTTGATAGCTGTTTTCCATCCTCCTAAGAATTTGATTCTTTGAAAAGACAATGGAGAGATTGAATAATATGCGAATTCACGTCAAATTTATTATTCTTTTAGGACCCTTTGCCCATAAACGGAGGGCCCTTGGCCAAGAATGTCATGGACAATTTCAGAGATTCGGATCAGTTTAGTTCCGGTAAGGAAAAGGCCAAAGGTTGCCAAATGCCTTTTCTGCTGAATGAATTATGTGAATTTAATATTTCATTGTTTTTCTGCAGGTCGTTCCAAGCTCTCGATGGGTTCGAATAATTTTAATAAATTTAAATCGAGTCATCAATCTCCATCACCTTCGCCGTCGACGGCAATGAACATGGTAGGCTGCTAAAGGAGAGCACTCTTGAAAACTTGTTTACGCGTGTAATCTCTTGGTGAAAATTATAACCGCTAATTACTTTTAATTATAGGTGCCAATGAGCTCAAGAATGGGCTGTTATCCAAGTCCGGGCGCAAACAGATCTCACGGTGTTCCTTCTTCCCAGCAAGACCAAATCCCGGCGTCCCTTTTGCATCATTATGCCTCCAATCACCATCAAATGCTCCACCCCAATTCCCACGCGAACGAGAACTTGTACCATATTGGAGAAATATTTAACCCGAACAAATCAGCGTCAGCCTCTAACGGTTTTTCCGAAGCGATGTACCAATGCGGTGATCCCGAAGAGACTAACTTCCTCCCACAACAACAAGGTCTTTTCCCTTTGATTGACCGAGAAATCCAGTCTTCCTTACCGAGTCTCGCCTCGGACTCGAATTCCTGCAACTTGTATGCAGAGGCTGATGATGTGATTCCCCAGACCACTGCGAACAATTACATTCTCAATGGCGGCTGTGGTGGTCGGGCTGTAATCAAAAACTCAAGATCGAGCTCACCTGCCTACTCAAGTGATAGTTTTAATAGCGGCAAGTCTGGGAATAAGAGACTATATAACAAAGGCAATAAGAAAAAGTTCGACAGCTCATGTAAATCCCTGGAAAGGCGGCATTTGGCACCTTTATTACCTGGGAGAACAGGTTAGAACGCTTTTTCTAGTGAAAGTTTTTTTCATCACTTCATTTACAGCGACATTTTCTCACTTTCAAAAATATTTTATGATTCCAATCCTCCTCCTGTCGGTTGGACTTCTTTAATTCCTATAATTTGAGAACATCTCATTATCGTGTTTATAAGCTATTCGTAACTCTCCAATTTGGCAGCAGTTTACAGCATATTCAATCACAAATTCTTCACAATTCATTCCGTTTGGAATGGACGCTGGAATTTCATTTCAGAGCTGTTTTCTTTCATTTCAGTGAGAATTCCCACCGACAGATGGAGCCAACTTCCCTTGTTTTTGCACTTGGCTAGCTTCCTTTTTAACTTCCTTTTTATGCTGTTGTAAGGATCTGGTGTTTCTAACTTGCTATTTTTTAATTGCAGATGACTCGACATCTTCCTCTTACAATAGACCGAAATATCAGCAAAACGGAGTGCAGAAATTACCCCGGTTTCCTCGTCCCACTGCCTCCCATAGTCACTTGATGGATAACAATGAGTTTCTGGATTGGCAAAGTAGTGACGCTGCCATGAAACTTGCACAGACCCTCAAAGAATCGAATGCTTGACGTTTACACGGTCCAGGAGACACACTGACACAAATCTGCAATACGTCTCCGTACACAATCCACAACAGTCAGCAATTCCCCCAATTGCACGACGACTATGGAGAAAGTCAGCAATTATCCCAATCATCATCTCCACACAATTACCTCCAAAATCAGTCTGCATATGAACGGAAATACTGGAAGCAGCAGCAGTGTCCTACTGGAACGAGACAAGAGACTGAATCAAATGAACCGTTTAATCATTTTGAACAAAGTGGATGGTTCTGAGTTCAAACAAAATTCTAAACGTTTATCTCCAGCTCTCTCTGTTTTTCTTTTGTTAACCCAAATGTTTAAAAAATAACTCAAGCGATCTCTTCAAGCTGTTGGTGTTGTTACAATCTAAAAACAATTGAGGTTACATACACACTGCCATTGTCAAAAATACTTAACAAGAATTGGTCATATCCGTTAAAAACATTACCACATGCACATTACAAATATTACAAAGATAATTGTTTGTAATCGACATTACAACCAACTCGCAGGGACTGTATTGAAGAGTCTAAATACCAGAGAAATGTTAGTGCCATATCTTGTACTCTCCTGGTTAGCTCTAACGTCAATGCCACCAAGTTTAAGCTAACCGTCTTATAAAATCTAAGTCACAAATTAATTAATGATAGCTTTGTTATACTTAACACACGTTTGTCTTCGCATAAAGTCGTTACATCTCGTGATATTTTCATTTGCGCTGATGCTATGTACCATTAGTGTAATAGGAGTATTATAAAAATGATGTAAAATGAACTCCAAAGGCGCATTGTTTTTATATTGCACCGTCTTCGGTTCTTCATTTTCAGGTGAATGGTTGTCTCGCATACAAATATTATTCTGTTTTATATCATTCAAATGAAGGAAAATGTAGGAATAATAAATTCAACGCCTCTTAAGATTTGATGAGGTGACAAAATACATCCGGCTTTTATATTCTTTGTTTATTCGAAGCAGGAAAAATTCAACCATCTCCTTGTTTTTAGGCAAAGCGGAAAAGTTAACAGCATTTACCAAATTCATAAAAACAAGATAAAGAAAAGTTCGCAAGTAAAAGAGGCTTATAAGTTTTATTTCCTGTTTGTAATAAAATACTTCTGTAGAGCCTTAGGCGGTATTAAATTTCATTCGTTAAAATGCACTTCCTTCGGATACAAAATATTTACGGTCGAAAAACGGAGCGTACATTTTCGGAAAACATTATTATTTTATATTATTAAGTTACATTATTAG